>JBBUKS010482522.1:0-16363 GCA_038050645.1 Hedychium gardnerianum
CGTGATGTTATTTAGTTTATCTAACAACAAAATCTTCTGTGGAGAAGATGAAGCAGAACAGAGCTTGATGTGCATCGAGCATGGGAACATTTTTTTTCCTCACTTGGCTCATTTCATGTACAGTCACAACGAAGTCAGGGATTTGGGTTTGGTTCAGTGGAGGGCGGCGACGAGGGAGATGAAGAGGACCTCGTCGCAGGGGATGGTAAGCCCCGTCTCGTGGTCGAACCCGAACTCCTCCTCCGCCAGACGAAGCAGGCTCTGGAACATCGGGCGGGCGAGGTAGGAGATGGGAACCACGAAGCGGCTCCGCTTCTCGCCCACGTACACCGCGAAGTGCCCTCTCGGCACGTCCGCCGCCTCGTCCTGCTTCCGGCCCAGGCTTGAACACCGCTTCAGTATCTGCTTGATGGTTGGCTTCCCCATACTCAGTGTTTCTCCAACGAAGAAGAAGAAGAAGCAGTAAAGCAGGAAGCTCTCTGCATTAGAGATATAAATAGAGGGAGGAAGAAGCAGGGCATGTGGAGGGTTTTGAGAGCCATGGAAGCGTGACGGGCCCAGTGAACATGCGGGCTGAAGGTTGACTGCGGTTGTTGGCCCTTTGAAGGACAAAGCCTGGCCCTCCTCTCGCCATGATCTATCCGTAGTGCATCCAGCTTGAAGTTGCGTGGAGCCACTGTTTGTTTTTTTAATAATTTAAGTCTCCCATCTTCGAATCGGTTAAGTCTCACTGAGTGATAAAGATGAAATCGTCCCTTCGATGATCTCTTCAGATCCTTTTCTATCTGAAAGAAAGATAAATTATGAATAATTAATAATTTTTGAATAATGATTATTGCATGAAAAAGAATAAAAATTTAACAAACATTACGCTGTCAAGATTGACCTCTATACTTCTATACTTTTTGATGACAAAACTCAAAGCAATAATCATATGCTCATCCCATGGAGACTAGAGATCATCAATCTAATTTCATAAAAAGCTTTCATCTGAAAGCATGTACAATTTCTTATCCAGCTGTTAATGTCTTAAAATTGTAATATATCATAATTAAAAATTGAATCATAAATACATAAGTAAGAATAAGCTGAAACTAATATAAAAAGTATCTAATCGACATTTTAATGAGCACTTTACTTTACTTTACTTTTTTTTGTTTATTTGTTTGTTTCTGTAGGTGTTTTGTAGTTTGCTATTAATACAAATGTTAATTGATGCAAAAAGCGACACTTACGTGGAACTCGGGCTAAAGGTCATTCCTCTGAGGCTCTGAGCTTACGTTGCGAGTTCCTTCCTCAATTGGGCTCTGCAGGATGAAGCTCGGCGCCACGGCCCGCTGCTTGCTTGCTGGTCGGAAGAAGAGGCACAGAAGCCTGGGAATTTGACAGGTCAGGTAAGCACTTCTTGAGGATAATCACTAATCAGTGTGTATAAATGAGAATAGCAGCAGAAGCAATCAAAATCATTTTAATCTGGCAATGAACATTCAGTTCATTTCTAGGAGAAAATTGAAGGCTCAAAATCTTATGTGCCATACCTGTGCTCAAACCCATGCCAGAACAGAGATAACAAACAAGACAGGGAATTAAGTGGCGCAAACTGAAACGGCCGTGAAGGGAAACTAGATTACAACAAACCTTTTTGCTCTTCCTTAAGAGTACACTGGACAATTCCAGGAATGGATACCAACAAGTAAGAAAAAGAAACAAAAGCTAGAAAAACACTCTTTCATTGGTTTATTCCATGATCATCTTGCGGAAAGCAAGATTGGACCTACAGATGAACTGAGCATATGGCTCAATTCCAACTGTACTTCATTGGACCCATGCACACAGCTTATGAGACCTGAGATAAGAGGGAAGAACTGTGCAAGGTTCTTTTTGAATGAGGTATCTCCCAATCCACATATAGCCCTCAGGGTGGACACGACAATGGACGCTCGTGCTGCAAGTTCCCTTCGTTTTGCAGAGCCGACTGGGATGGCCCAGTGGATTCCTGGTTGAGCAGCACTAGTTGAAGCTTCGCCAAGCTTTGTGCTTGCTGTTGTGAGATACACCTCTAGAATCTCCCTGCAAAGATCAACAAGGTATGGTTCGACGTCCAGGTCGTCATTAGGGGGCCGGTCTACAGCAATATTCTGAAGAAGAATGAGACATAACTGATAGGACTCATTCTCAAGACGTAGCAAAGGAGGATCCTGCATTTGGGTCATGGAACCAAGATCCTGCAGCTTGGATCTAAGGTCACAATCACTGTTTACCTTGTGTGCATGACATGCCACAGCATGCAAAGCTTCAAAAAGTACCAGTGTATTCTTTGCTGATATTTGAGCTCTGTACATATTATATATTTCCATCATGGCCTGCAATGCAAAGTGTGTTGTTAATTCAAAAAGATCTTTCTATTGCACTTCAGAATAGTAAGCATAAGTACACTGCTCATCCTACTTAGTTTTGTATTCCATTCAGTGAGCATTATTTTTCAGGAGTCTGCCAATTATCTCAGTGTATATATTCAGACTAATCCAGAAGCATTTAAAGACCAAGATGGAACCAAGCAATGGATCCTGAGATTATGCCTACTTGATCCACGTGCTCAGATATTGCTCCACCAAGTGATCGTGCAGTGGGAACAGATAAGTCGATCTTGATGGTTCAATCAATTGTTAAAAAGAAACAGATTTGATGGCTAAAGTTTATGGTATTGATTACTTTAAAACTTGTTTGGAAATGGTGTGACTTAGCACAGTGTATATCCTCTTATTAGTAGTTGTCATTCAGGGATGTTCAAATAAATGTTACTGATATTTTTATTATGGTAATGTGTCCAACATTGTCAGCATGGAGCAACTTCTCCTGGTATAGTATTCTGACACAAGTATGAGTATTCGATATCTGTGTGATCAAGTGTTCAACGTAGCTATTTCCAGGAAAAATGAAAAAAAGAGATCAATGGGGATATCAAGTGTCCACATAGAGTATTAGTGTCAAAGTATCAATATTGGGATAAAGAATTCAAGTATCAAAGAGTAAGATGTATTATAATAGATAATGAAATCAAAACGGAACACAGTAAATCATAAAATCATATTTATTACTATAAAAGATATTAAATGATATTATTAAATATTATTTGATAAAGTTATATGATTATTTAATATGCCATATAATAAGGCTTAGTTGGGACCTAAATCACATTCAAATCTACTATATAGAATTTCTCCTAATCAACAATAATTTCTCAATCAAAATAGAGATAGGTGGAATGTTTGATCCAACTAGTGGTTGTTTACAAGTAGTAGCAAAGTTAAATAATCATCTTGTGACAGTCTCAAGTGGTGTCAACGTGAAAAGTTTTAAGTTGGAATTTGAAAGAGCAAAGAAAGCACTCCCTCTTGTGCTCATTTGTTATGATTTAAGCTAGGATTGGTAAAAAAAACTCACTAAATCCTATACTTTTCTGAATAAACTTAATTCAGCCAAATTTCAATCAATTCCATCCATTTTCACTCTCAATTTGAACAAATTTCTTAACTTTAATTTCCGACAATCTTGGGTTGTTAAACATCTCCTGCAATCTTAGGGAGATAATTGATTTGGATCCCTTTGCTAATCCTGATCCAACACGGACAATCCACATCAGTATCATTGGATCTTGACAACCATGATCAAACCCATGAATATATCAGTTTAGCAAATAGCAAATATCACATTATGGGACAAAAACCATTGTTTCTAACATCCTTGACAAGATGAAAACAAGATTCTTTCTAATAGCAGTTCTCATTGAATAAACCTGAAAACTGAACCATTCGTTCATAAGCCCAAACCGGACAACATTTCTATTTCAAGTTAAAAGATAGTAAACCTATCAAGCTTTATAACTATCTAAATAGCCTCTCATTCTCAATTTGGGACTAAACTGGGATAAAACTTACCCCAACCAAGTCTTACTTCCACCCAACCAAAAGTAAAAAAGAAGATAACAGAACAGAACAATGGTTGCATGCCATATTAAAGTGGGGAACACTGACCTGGATTAAGAGAAGCTGCACAGCAGCACGACATTTAACATCACCAATTGCAAAATATAAATTTCTGGCCTTCAAGCCTTCAAAATCATCCATCGATTCCCTAGATTCACCATTCTCTTGCCTTCCAGTAGAATCTTCATTTTCAGATGCAACATTGCTAAGGTAATCCCCAGAGGATATATAGGAAAAATCAGGGAGAGTTGCTATAGCAGCTTCTTTCAATGAAACAACCACAATTTCCCAATTGGTCTCAATAAATAGAGACCCTGCATTGCCCATTAATCGAACAAAAGCAGTAATGCCAATGCCTGCAAGGCTTTGATGGGGACGTTTGATGAAACTAGTCAACAGTGTCAACACCTTTTTCAAAAGTGGATTTACTGTGTCATAGAATTTAACAAACAAGTCAACAACTAACTGGAGAGCCAGTTTGCATGTTTCATAAAGCCAAGCATCTTGAGCTAACTCGGATGTATCCTGTCCTTGCAAAGTCTCTCCAGACAGATCAATGGCATGCCTTACAGAATCAAATATAGGGAATAGCACTGAATCAAACACTTTCTCCCATAAGGGCAATGAAAAATGATGACCATAATTTCTCAGTGTATCAAACAACACCTGCAAGGAACTTTGTCTGATTTCAGCTCGTAGGTCAAAAGTAAGTTCCGACAAACCTGCAATTTGAGAAAAGAGGATTATTTAAGACTATAATTTCTCTTTTAATAGATTTGATCATATATGGCACCTAAAGACAATAATAACCTAGAATCTGCAAAAATAAAAAAATTGTGTAACCTGCTAAGAGTGGAAACCATAAGTGCAGGTGATCATCATCCTTGTCAATAAGAAATGGGGTATCTTGTTTTTCTTCCTTTACAATGTGCGGTGAAGGAGGGCAACTACTTGCAGAACCCTCCTTGTCCTTAGATTTAGCAGAAGCACCAATGTCTCCCTCTGCAAGCTTAGCCGCACAAAACCGTAGAAAAGCAATTGCATTGAGGCTAATATCTTTGTTGAACCGACTATTAGTAAATGCAATCAAACAATTAACACAATCTGTGAAGGTTGTGGTTTCTGTTTCAGTTATATAGGGGAAGTAATCGCGCAAAATTTTCTCAATGATCTCAAAGGCCAGGAGTACTATATTTTTGTGATCATCATACGATGCTGTTGCAAAGACCTGCAGAATCCATTATTTATTTAAATGAGATGTTCAATTAACAAGATCACTTAAGTTCTTTGAACAAATGACTAACAAATTAACTCCGCACTAAATTGGAAAAGGAATTATACCATGAACATGCTTTTCCATCCAGACTTGACATTGCTAACACGAGCTAACACCATCTGAGAGACACATCTGATGATCAGCTCTCTAATTTCAACAGCCCTGCTTTTTCTCATAACAATAACAAATGGTTTCATGAATTCATTTTGAAAGTTATAGTTGGTCAGTTCCTTTCTCTCCAAGAACTTCATAGCTAGTTGGCGCAACGAATCCATCGCAAAGATTGCAATTGAAAGGTTCTCAGAGCAGCCAATGGTAACAAAAAATTCAGACAGCACATTCCAAATGTTTGACCAAACAAGTCTAATGCGGTTCATATTGTAATGTCTGTAAAAAATATATTTAATGAGATTGTGAAATGCCATAAGATTAAAAATAAATAAATAAATCAGATAAGTCCTTACGCAATCTCAACTATTTTTGTCAGACTGAAAACACGTGGCTCAGATGTGGATCGCAGTTCTTCCATTGAAACCTTACAAAGTGCTTTAACAAAATCAACTATTGCCTCACTGTCTAACCTTTCACTTCCTACAAATAGGTGAGTCACTTCAGCAATCCCAACTTGTCCCAACAGATTCAAGTTGGAGATTAAGTTATTCATTTGTTCAGATGTAACAACCCCTGCAGCATGCCCACCAACTCCAGCACTATCATAGGTACCTCTTCTCATAACTGAAGATGGAGGCCCCTTTTTCTTTAGTACAGGAAGGATAGAGGATTTTCCTTGTTTAGATTTATCAATTTCCGTCTGTTGTACACTGAAAAATGCTGCATCAGGCGGGGCACCCTCTCCCAAGAGATGCAAATGTTCGAATCGAGAAACACATGTCAAAATGTGTTCCCAAGCGTCTTGAAGGTAGTTACCATCTTCATCCGCAATGCATAAAATTGCCTAGAAACAATTTACATATAGTAACTCAGCTCAAGTATTAGTGAAGTGTTATTAGAACGCTCATTTATATAATCACATTGAAATGTCAGCTGTCTATTGAGTCCATCAAAATATTCTAGAATCTATGAGAAGATATAATCTCCTTAGCCTCCTTCTGCATATGTTGAACTTCTGATGACCAAAACAAGGTCAAATATCTATTTTCTAATTTAGAAATTTATTTCATAGCCATTCCGTAATTCTCTAGAAGTTACTACCGATGACAGGGTCTGAAAATCTTCTCCATGATGCAGACTAACTTCTAGCAAAATCACTACTTGGTGGTAATATTAATCAGTTATATATACAAAAGAGAAAAATAGGCGTAAGAGAGAAATAAGAACTGATGGCCTTCATCATATCATATTTGAAAACATCTCATAATAAAATATGCTCTTGTTTGCAATTTAACCGTAAAAAATTAAACAACAATATCATATTTCTAACAGTAAACAACTGGAAAAAAGTATATATAGGAAATATCCAGAGGAGTCCATTATGGTCTAATCAAGCAAACTAAATTCAAACAAACAAAAGCCGATTCTGATAGTTAAAAAGTGGAGAAAAAATCAGTAAAAACTACCCAAATAGTTATTATTCTTAGCTTAAACAGTTAATCCTTGTAAAAGATTCCATGTTTAGTAGAATTTATAAAGATTTACAATAATACTAAATCTTTGTTTTTCTAATGGTTTCAGATTAAGAAAACCAAACCAAACAACTTCTACAAAGAAACTTGCAAGCCAAACTGACACTTTTTGTATGAAATTAAATCAATCAAAATGTTTGGTTATGCCTTTCAGATTTAGCAAGGACACCCTGAGAAATACCTATCAATATTCAACTTATGTGTCAAATCTATAATCTGTGCATAATTCAAAGCCTTCTCATGATTAAGAAGAGTAAAATCATCCCAGATAATTTCATGCAAGACTAACATACAAAATTATAAGAGGGATAAGCATGTAGCCAACCCCAAAATAGTTGGACTTAGGCTTCTTGCTGTGAGTACATAAAGAATCATTAATAAAACCATTGAAGTGTGTACTCTGTTGCCAAAGGAATCCCCCAAAATTATTAGAAATATGGTGAATCTCAAGAACAGATATGGAAGATAATAAGTACAAAAGGTAAGAGCAGAATCACATGGATGTGCAAGAAACAATTGTCTACACAAACCTTAATAGCATCGATATTTTTCTGTTTCATATCTGCCGCTGAATGAAGGGATGTAAACTTTGCAAGTGAAGTAACAAAAGCATCTCTTTGAGTCTTCATAGACATCACTGAAGTAACATGAACTGCACTACGAAATCCTTCAAGGCATAATGCTATGATGGTTTCATCATCACTCTGGTCAAGGGGCACACTAAAGGCTGCTAGCATTGGAGCCCAGCATACCTCAGTCATAAACCTCAAAATCGCAACATTTGATGCAGAGTAATATATTGACCTAAAATTCACAATGTGTGTATTTAACAGAGCAGGTCTTATACAAATATTATGATGCAAAACCAGGTGATATATTGATATAATCAAGATTCAAAATATAACATTGTTTGGGCACTTACTCAGTTTTGCGAGCTTTTTCTTTAAACTGCTCTTGCATTTGCCTGATCATATCATCACTAGTTTCTGTTGATGAATCTCGCTTGCGTATTACAATGTTCAAAATGCTATCTAAGCCTAAAAGTTTATTTGAATTAGAAGATTGTACTTGTTGAGGAGTTAAGTCATCATCTTTCATCTTGATTTCATTCTTGGAAATTCTTTCAAACAGGGATCTTAGGTATTCCTCCGGCAGATCCTTTCCATCATTTATACCACGGTTATTTCTTATGAAGTCATCTGGTGACATCTGCATTAAAAGCAATATTGACAATTATGCCCATAGAAACTAGAGAAAGCCAAGCATATAAGCATTTTCAAAACTAAGGACAGACCTTATTTTTCACCATTGGATTATGGGCATCGGTATTTAGCAGTATTACCGAGTAAGCAAGGACATAAGCAGTGTCTGCACTTGTAAAAGCCTTAGGATTGCACTTACAGTAGCACTCAGCAAATTTTTCCATGATGCGATCGATTTTTTGTGCCTCACCAGGCAATCTAAAACCTTGTAGGAAGCACCTGATTGCTTCATCAAACTCCATTCCTTGAAATTCAAATGAATCCACATATGCATGCATTACCTTCAAGGACAAATCTTCTCTCTCGCCTAAATAATCACCGATCAAAGTTTTATTCAAACCCGACTCACTTTTAAGGAACACAGCTATTTCCTCAGGTGAATCACCCACCTTCTTTGCATTGATAAGAAATTCTATCCCTTTCTTAGGTTTCCGATTGAATAGTGCAATACCTTCCTGCATTTTATGATTCTCCAACTAAAAAAACCAAACAACATTCTTCTCGTGAAACTTGAAATCATGTTAGACAGATAAATACCTGAAGTTCTAGCTTATATGCTCTCCGCTGCTCGATAGATGCAACATCTGATGTTCCATTTGTTGATTCTGAATGAGAATCGCTTACTTCAGCTGGTTCAACACTGTTTCCATTTTCTAAAGGAAATTCATTTCCAACACCATTGCCATCTTCTGATTCTGCTTTTTGAAACTGAGCATCCGCTGCATCTAGTTTCTGAAAACTACGATCAGAAGTTTCTGTTTTTTGAGAATTAGGATCAGGAATTCTCAACTGTTTGTTCATCCAATCTCCCATTGATCTCAAAATAGCCACTAGACACTTCATAGCTTCAAATTTCATCATGGTGTCCTGAGGAGGTACCAATGTTGTAGGAGTTCCTGGGGGAGGCCCTTGTGCAGTTTTTAGTAGACCATTTACAATCCTAATCAAATGGGAAATCAAAAATAAAACAAATTTTTATCTATTTTTAATGGTTGATACTGAAAGAACTAAGAGTCTCTAGAAATAGTGCATGGAATAAAAACAGATAGCGTTATCAAGCACAACAGAAGACACGTGTACCTCTCAAAAATATTTGATGAGTGGACATCACAATCATAATTAAGGAATATGTCTACCAAAATTTGAGAGTCTATACACAGCTTCTCCATGAAACGAAGCACGATCATCTTCTGCTGGAAATTTGGTTGTGTAACATTTTCCAAAACTCTAAGTACGACCATTGGAAAAAAAACTCCAATCTCTGCTTTTAATCCTGGTCTAAATCTTGATACAAGGCTAATAAAAATTGAACATGACAGCTGAAAAACGATCAAATGAGCTGAAGCACTGTTCTTCAAAAGAGAGAGACATAGATATTGCTTGATAGCACCCAAAAACCTGCTTGATTGAAACAAAAATTGTCAGATCCAAGAATGTGATCGACTATCATAATTAGCATAACTTGTGTGTGAAGCTTGAGCAGAAGAAAAGACAATATTAGTTGTATTTGATATCCAGTTCTAAATTATGTTACTCAAACATAAGTATGAGTATCCAACATGGACATAGATCTAGCTTACCAACACATCATTTTCTAAAAAATTTCATGTGATGAATGGGGATGTTGGTATCAAATTGGAGTGCAGATATCTGGCATGAGTAAAGGGGGTCAATGAAGATTCAAAATAACATAGGTTTCAAGGAACTTAACCACTTAAATTTTACCAGGGGTATGATGCAAAACATGAAATAATATCAGCATATACACAACATACAGCATTTGTGCAGGAATTAGAAATTGAAGCTTATGTTAATATTTTTGTCTATTGAAATTTTTTTGGTGTTTATTTTACGAAACATGATTGATCTTTAAAAGGCTCCATCAACTAAAACCTGTTGCAACTCCTCAGAGAGGTTATTATATCAGAATACAAGGAAGCTTGACTGAAGCTAGTTCTTGGTCATTTTTTTTGGATAGTGAACTCAATGGTTTTGAAGGAGAGCCTTGGCGCAACGGTAAAGTTATTGTAGTGTGACCTAGAGGCGACAGGTTCGAGTCTCGAAAATAGTCTTTTACAAAGCATGGTAAGACTGCGTACAATAGACCGCGCATTGACGGAGCTTCGTGCACCGGGCTGCCCTTTACTGAACTCAATGGTTTTATCACCATACCAGATATTGGTTTGTTACTAAATAGTGCAGCGTCACAGAAAATTATCAATATGAAGCATGAATGTATTTTATGTTGACAAGAGGAAATTGAACAATATCTAAATATAGAAGAATGTGAGGATTGAAATGAATCTTTTGACAAATGCAAAAAAGTAGGGAAAAGAGCCACCTTTAAAAGTGTGAATGATGTTCAAACATAATAAGAATGATGCTTCAAGATTTGTAAAAGCCAATACTATCACTTGGAATGTAAATTGTTCCAAATTAACCACATGTATTTCATCAAATTATCCCAGATTGAGACAATTTTATCTTTAAAAATTGTTTCACAAGAAGAGGGAATCTACAACAATGGCATATCCTCAGTGACCTTGAATGTCAAAACTCAGCAACCTTCCTGAACTTTCATGGAAATCTGCCTCCTTGTTTGTTCAACTAACTTGGATCATCATTTGCCACAGAACAAGAATTAATCTTTAAAAAAGTTGTCATTGCTAATTGCCACTATTGTAATTGCATAGTGCTCTATCCGTAGAGTATATCATGCACAAGCCTAAGATTTTGTGATGGTGAGTATGCCAACCAGTGTCACTCTAGAAAACATATCCTTTAGCATCTTGTCATAAATCATGGCCAATGTCATCATGTAGTGTTGCCTAAGTAAGAACTTCAAACACACTGTTCAAGAACAACTAATCTGAACTCCCTCAAGCAACTAGATGAAACCTTGATAGAAGCTACGGCCTCTGTAGCTGGATTATAAGAAATTTTAGAGACAATGGTTAACAAATTTGAGATTTTTTAGCTCATTTTTTTAGTAGACCCCTTACATTGTTTTCGATGACAAATGCGATGGATGATATTATTTCTTCAGTATAATTTTTCAAAACAACTTCTTGCCAATGAACAGGATGGATTTTGTGTTACTATCTTGTCATGTCTTTATTGCGTAGCATACTTATTTTACACTAGGTCTAAGATTCACTATATCTAGTTGCAAACTGCAATAACCTTGAAGTATAGTCATCATGTAATCCACTTACATCAAATATGTTAATTTTAATTGTTCCTGTCCAACAAAACGAAAATCAGAAACGCAGAAGGTGGTGGATATGAAGTAACAACCTTTCACTTGTGCGGAACACAGCGCCAGCATTCTCTAGCAAGATCTTGAGTAGCTCTAATGCCACAATTTTTCCCTTCATGAGTGTGGGATCAGCCACCGCCTCCTTGGGAGGAGTCTTCATGGAGAGTTTACAAAGAGCCCGAAAGACGAGGAAGGCGTCCCTCCTCAGTTTGTTTCCAATTTGGACCTCCGTGTCATCATCCCTGTCTGGCAGTCCGTCTCCCTCTGGCCCCAACTCATCCTTCCTGCCTTCCAGTGCTGTCTTGTACATGCTGATCTCCCAATACTTGGCGTCCAGCATATCCTTGTCCGTCGAATCAAGCAGGTCTGCGGGATTGGTGCTCTCAACTGTGGTTGACACAAAAGCCCCATCGTGTTTGTTGGCAGAGGCAGTCCTGGCCAGAGGAGTTGACTGGTTGATCACAACGTCAATGTCGCTGATGATCTTGGTGATGAATCCCTGGACAAAGCTTACGTCCACAGAGGTGGCAGCAGTGGAGCGGTCAGCAGGCTCCATCATCTCCGCAACGACAATAGGTTGGACGGGGACAGTGGAGGAGTCAGCCTCCATGCGGCGGAAGACGATGACAAGCATCTGGATGAGGGAGGCCTTGGCGGTGGTTTGGTTGACGGGGTTTTTGCTGCCGATGTACAAGTCATAGCAAGTGCGGACAATCTGGAGGAGGGAATCTCCATGTATGCGAAGGGCAGTGGAGGTGACGGCAGAAAGGAGCGTCTTTAGAACGAGCAGCTCGATGGCATCCTCAGTGGCCCCAAGGGAGTAGCAACCGCAGACGGACTCAAGGAGATGGGCGACGAGGCGAGCGTCGGGGCCAGCGTGGGGGTCGGCCTCACCATGGAGATAGGAGTGAGCTATGAGCCTATGGACGCAGTCGAGGGCAGGCTCGGCGACGCGGGGGGAACCGGAAGAGCAGGCGGCGATGAGAGGGTTGAGGAAGGTCTCGGCGTCGGCGAGGGAGTACACGGCGGCGCCTCCGTCGCGAAGAGGGCCGGGGAGGGAGGAGGAGGAGTTGGGGGAGGTGGGCGAGGGAGGTGGCGACGGTTGGGAGAGTCGCTCGATGAGGGATTTGCACTGGTGGGCGAGCTTGGAGTGGCCCTTCCGCCATGAGGCGTTCTTCACGATCTTCTCGAGGGCGGGGACGAGGACGACAGCGAGACGGGAATCGGCTTCCGCAGAAGCCATTCCCCACCTGATTCGAGGTCCAAATCGCTCAGATCCGGTGAGAGGAGAGGCGTCGTCGACGAGGAAGGAAGAGATTGCGATCGGCGACGGATCGAAGAACGCTGGATCTGGAGACTCAGAAAGAAGAGAGAGGAGATGGTGGGCGAGGCGAGATCAGGCTTGATGATGAGAATACTGAACTCGATTGTGTTTGATCGCAAATGTCTACTTATGCTGTGTTTGCACTGTATTGCAACCCCCTCTTGGATTAGTTATCATTTTTTTTTATTATTTAAAATAGTCAGACGTTTAAAAAAAAAATGATCATTCATTATTTTTGCTAAATTGTTAAAAATCAAAAGGGCTATCGTTTTTTTCAGAAGAACATTCCTTTTTCTTAAAATGATAAAAAAAAATACTTAAATTTGATAAAATAATTTTAAGATGGTCAAATGAAAGCGACAATATTAAAGTGATTTTATTTAAATTGATGAAAACATTATATAAAAATATTTTTATATTATAATAATTACTCCATAACTATTATAATAATAATATATCAAATTAAATTTATTTATTTTAATACATTCTATGGCTATTATGATAGTGTTATAATAAAAATATTTTCCATACGAAAAATATAATAAAGTTTTTTATATTATTTGAAAATACATTTTTATCAAAGTGAATTGACTTTTTTTATAAAAAATTATTTTAAAAATTGAATTGAATTAAATTTTTATTTTTATATTATTTTAATTGCTCGAGAAGTGATTTTTTTTGGGTGACCTAATTGCTGTTTTGAGATCCGAGCGTTATTTTTATAATTTAGATATTTAATTTTTAAATTAATTAATTTTAAAGATTATAAATTTATTTTTTTAAAAAAAAATATTTATTATTATAATAAATTAAAATTTATTTAAATGATTAATATTTTTAAATTAATTTTTTATTAATTTTTTTTATAATATATTATAATTGAAATTGAAATTTTAAATTCCTTAACGGGCGTTACTTTCACTATGACGATTGGAATCGCCAACAGCTAAATATGCTTCGTCTTCGCTGTTGGTAATTGCTATCGTCTCCCACTCGCTTCCAGGGCCAAGGAAAACCCTAAAAATTTCCCCGGAAATAAAAAGCAGCCGGCGACAAAGAAACGACTCGGAAGATGCCGAAGACTTCGTCGTCGCCCTCGCCGACCGTCACGCCGATGAACCCGTCCGTCAAGCCCCAACCCTTCCCATCCTTCCACCGCCAAACCCTAACTCACAATCCGCCACTTTTACAGGCTCCTCCTTCGCCCGACGTCGGCTACGAGATTGACCTCCTCGGATCCTCCTTCCACCACCATCAAAACCACGGATTAGTCCTCATGGACGACGAGGACGACGACCCCAATCCCCTACCCGTCGGGATCCAAACCTACTCGCGGTCCCCCTTCTCCTCCCTCCTCCGAGATGACGACGAAGAGGAGGAGGAGGAGGAGGACCCTGACGACGAGGATATAGACCCCGACGAAGCCCTGATTGAAGACAGGAAGCCCACTTTGTCCGACGGCAATCAGTCCCCGGCCACAGCCCCCATCAACTCGCTTTGCATCGACCCGGCGCCCCATGTTTCTTCGCAGTTTTACACGTTTAACCGGGAATCCCACGCCCTGATGGTGCGCTGTATTCTAGCAGGCCGGCTCGCCACTGCGGATGAGATCCGTGCTGCCACTCCCAGTTCCGTGCTAAAGTCTTGGCGATCCGTGTGGAAGGACCGAAACGAGGACACAGCGTATCTCACCGCATGGAAACGGATACAGGATAAGCTTCGTGCCGACGTGGATGGTGCTCACCCCGCGCTCTTCTTCAAGAACAATTCAGCGCATCGGGTCTCGCATGTGGAGCAATGGCAGGAGATTGTCACCGCTGCACATGCGGACCCTGACTTACTGCGACACCTAGCTCTGAAGGAGACTGTGGAGCGGATAAAACAGTCATGGACAGTTGGTGCTAGGTTCTATGGGATCCCTGAGTCATTCATCCGAGTTTGTGTATCCTCCTGTCCGGTGTGCTCCTCTTCGTCTTCCTCACTAACATCTCCTGGAGGCAGCAGCTTGTCACGGTCCAAAAGGCGACGTTTTGAATACACTGAATCCTTCGAAGTGCCTGCAAAGGATGTACAATGCTGTCTGCAGAAGCTTGCCGCCAAGTACAAGGTAGTGCTTTGCATCTGCCAAAAGTATATAAGATACAAGCCATTCACAGCCGAGGTGAAGGACTATGCCTGTCACCGAGCAGGGGAACCGTCATCAGCATCTGCTTCAGCTAAGAAAGCTAAGATTTTGAAAAGGGAACCATACCAGTCAAAGCGTTGTGGCTGTGGGTTCCGGATAAGGGCCATTGTTCCAATTATGAACTACAATGATAAAGACAAAACTTTTGTGTACCAGGAGGAAGGCACTGCTATATTCAAGCTATATGCAATTCATACTGGACATGAACCCGGTCCACTTGATGGAAATGCTAGGATCATCCACCGGCTAGTTGGGAACAAGGGTGCTTATGAATTTGATTCAGATGCTTACAGCATTAGGAAGGACACAGACCCTGATTTGTTTCCTAGTCTTATAGGGAAGGATGATACAGGGGATCCTTGCCATGCAGTTTTGCAGCATGTTCAGGATCTCAAGGTCGAAGTTGGTCTGCTCGAAGAACGAATTGCTGAAATGAGTCCTGATTCACTGGGCTCATTGGCACAGGAGCTGTCTGATATCCTGCACAGGTTGAAGCTACTGGGTGGAGGAATGCACCACTCTGAGGGACCATTGATGTTAGATGATGATGATGTTGTAGAATGGAGAAAGGAGAGCACTCACCATCTTAACAAGCATGATGGTTTTAGTAAGGAAGCCGAGATAATTGAGGAAGAGGATACAAACTTTGGTTCGGATCTAGGAACTATTGTGCCATGGAATAGAATGACAGAAGATTGCCAAGACAGGAAGTTGATTATGAGGGAGAACATGAAGCCTGATAAGTGGCTGTTAAAAGAAGATTGCAGTGACTTTGATGAGAAAAGTATTCTCCGTTGTGTAGATGAGGAGTCGAAGTTAAAAACCTTGACTGATTCCAGTCTCGTAGGGATGCAAATGGATGGTTTTTATGCCGACAGTACCAAGTGGTATGACTCACCAGGTGGTTTGGATCCTAGCACAGATTGTTCAGATGGCGGTTTTAGGCATGGAAGAATCTTGTGAAGCAAGGGTTTGCTTGTTTTTTCCCTTCGCATAGATTTGAAGGAAAGGACTTGTAAATTCTGTTTATACTAAAGTTGGGGACCTACCACTCTACTATTAGTACTAGGTTTCAGGTGGATGCTCCCCCGAGCTTTCATTGTTCGATGAATGCAGGTTGCTTTTATTGATTCAAACATGATTTGTGTTTTTTGTTGATGGCTCAAACAGAATATTACCTGTCACCTTTCCTTTTGTTTTCCTTTTCTGTATAGTGGCATATTGTGCTGCATGGTTGTCATATTTAAACCATTATAAATTGAGCCTGGTTAGACAATTCATTCTACTATTACAAAATGCATGGTATATAAGAACATTGCTGTATAGATGAATATGCTAATTAATTATTTTCAAGGCCGGAATTTTGTGCCTACTATCGGTTGCTTTATCTTACACAACCGTACAACCTATACATTTGTCTGAGATCAC
>JBBUKS010482532.1:0-16363 GCA_038050645.1 Hedychium gardnerianum
ATATATTCAATCAATCCCTTTTAAAATTAAGTGATACATACCTCTCAATTTTAAAATTCACTTTTTATATAGAATATGCTTTCATGTTTATGATTTTTTTTTTTCAAAAAGAAAAAGAAAATCAAATCAGATGGGTTCCAGCCATTAATTTAATAATGACCAGATTAAAGGATAATTTAATTAAATCATATATAAATTCAGACATTGACCCGATTAAATTTAATGTTCAGATCAACATGGGTCAAACACTTAAACTATAAAAATATTATTTTTTTTTTTAAAATTAAATGTTAAGTATATCACAGTAAGCAAATATTTGATTTAGAAATCAGAACTTCTAGCTGAGTACTACTTCATGACATTAATTTGCCCTCGGGAATCGTTCAATGATAAATATTTAGAATAAAATTGTAATGATCGGGAGGTTAAATTTTGACAGAAAATTTCATTGTCTTTATAAACTCTTTTTTTTTTATTTAGATTTTTTTATTTTATCTCTCTCCCAATAATAATGGATAACTTGAACTTGAGAACTCAAGACGGTTTATATTTTTTTTATGGCATTAATTGCAGTTAAATATATATGAGAGGAATTTTGATTTTTTTTTATTCGTAGATTTAAAATGTAATTTATGTACGTTCTTATTAAATTTAAATTCATCATTCCATAAAAAAAATTAATAAATCCAACTAGTACAAGGTGATTGATTCAATTTTATCAAATTTTTTCATTAACTATTATAGTAAATTAGAAAGTACTCAATTCCATAAATCTAACATCTTTTAGTTATATATTTCATTTAGATTTTTTTTTATAAATACGTCATAATTAAAGATAACAACTAAATAATAACTTAAATATTTTGCGGTTGCATCATAAACCTAGGGCTTCATCACTCTGTAAAAGCATTCAATTCAACAGGTTTATTTCTATTACACCCCAGACACCTAATAAAAAAAATAAAATTTACCCTAGCTACTAACGAGGATTAATCAAAAAAGATCTCAAGAATTTTTTTTTGAGTTTAAAGTGTTCATAATTTTTTATTCTGATATTAAAATAAAAAAGTATAGTTTGATTTGAATGGAAACTCTTTCAAACTTACATTTATTAAGGGTAAAATTTATAACGGGCCAAATTTTGAATCTTAAGAATATCATTTAGGGTTTTTTTAAGATTTCAAATATCTTTTTTACTATTTTTTAAAAATATTTTTAATATTTATAAATTAAAATTTATCTATTTAAACACGTGTTTAACTATTTAAACATTATCTTTTATTATTAAAATAATATTTTTTTTGATAAAATATTAAAACCTAGAGAACGTCAGCTCTCTTTTATTTTGTTCGAGTTTTTATTTTTTATTTTTTTTATCGTCGGTTTATAAAATAATCATTATTACGTTCGATATCAACTATTATACGATAAGATGGAACAAACCTCTTAGATAATAAAAATTCAAATTTCATATTATATTTAAAAATTTTGAATTATTTATGATATTAAATTATTCATCAAAATTTATTTATATATTTTAATTTATTTTAATAATCGATAAAAAAAATTATAAGATGAAATCAAATATTTTAAAGATTAATCGAATCTAATAATTAAATAATTAAAGTAAAAAAAAAAAAAGTTGGGCCGAGCGAAGCTTCCCCTGTGACGGTTGAACATCCACTTTCTCCTCCCAAACTTTAACTCTCCTCCTTTTACTTTTGCCTCCCTTCTTCCCTTCCTCCCTTCCTCCCTCCTCTGCCTCTCTCATCATCATCTTTTGCATGCTCCGAAGCAGCTGCCTCCCTCGGAGACTGAGACGGCGCAGTGCCCAATGCGCTTTCGCCTCTGCCTCGGCCCTTCGCTCACATATGACCTCCACTGCGTCTTTTTCAAATAATATCCTTAATCCTTTAATACAGAAGCTTCCTCGATAACCTGCTCTGCGCTACCTCCCTTTACCCTTTAATTTATTCTCTTCAAATATCTCGGAGTTGCAGATAGTAGATCGTCCCTGTGATCGACAAAGCTACCTACGGCCTACTTACCTACCTACCTATACCTACCAACTTCTATCCTTCTCCCTTCTTCCTCACTTCTTTTCGCTTGGCCGGTTGGCCCTAGTCCAAAAGTAAGGGAGAAACTCCGACATCTTTAATTATTTTTTGTGTTGCTAATTCCTTTACAGGTGTGGAGATAGAGCCTGTATATATGTTGGTGAGCCTGCGTGGTATTCTGTACCTTCATCTTGATGTTAATGACAGTAGCTTGCCATGGCCCATGCAAATGCTTGTTTTATTTTTCCAACCTGCGAGCACAGTCCAGAAAGGATGGCATTGTCTGTAACTACCGGTACCAGTTAAGAAACGATGCGACCAACAGAGGAGCTACTAGCCTTGGTCCTTGGAGATAGATTCTGAAGATCCAGGGAACATCTTTTAACTAATCAAGAAACGAGCATAGCCTTGGTCCTAGGGCCGTACTGTGTCTTAATTATTTTTATAAACAACCTGATGCATCTTAGAACAGGATCTCCATGGCTGTGGTGCATGTGTGTTGCATTTTGTGATGCCTCTTATTTTCTTTTAGTAGATTAACCTCTCGCGGAACAAGGAATCTCAAAATTCGTCAATAATCTGAATTAAACCATGCATGTATATTTGTCTAGCTTGTCTTCAAATCCAATTCCTATAATCAGAGAATTATTTGGAGCCTGATTCATGTGTTTCCACTAGCACTGACGAAAATGTATGTAAAAATAAACTAAAACCATATCGTTCCAATTTCATCAGATCGATGTCTCCGAGGAGAGCACATTGCTCTTCATCCATGCAGGACTTGGCTTCTTGGAGCATGGTCTATATATCAACCTGCAGCCTCATTTGGTGCTTGCTTTCTTTGGAAGACAAACCTTTATCTGCTGTGGCTGATATTATGCAGGCGAAGAAAAGAATGTAAGAGTCCATGAATATAATCAATTACTAGGCCGACCAGTTTCCATTTTGGAGCTTTCTAACACATAGTTTTAGGGGTTAGCAAAATTTCAGATTAACATTACGGAAATTCGATTCGATTAATTAGGAAAGTTCAATTTTTTCTATATATAAAAAAAATATTGGTTGTTTCAGTTAAATGGGCGGTTTTAATTTTGAATTTCAAAGATTAGTTAAATTGATTAAATCGATTAAGTTTTTTTATAGGATGATAAAAAATTCAATTAATTAGATTTTAACAAATTCTGGTCGGTTCAGTTTTAACCGGATGCTCCCTTATATGGCTGATCGTAGGAACTTTCAGTCAATTCAGATTGCTTGGAATTTATATTTAATAGTATCTAAGTAGAATTGGCCAACTTGATTCTCATGTTTCATTTGTTTTTCATGAGGAAACTACAGCCATGAAGTGGCCGGATTTGCCTCTCGAGGCATGGTACAATAGTAAGACATTTGGTGGGAGCATCATGGTTCGATAATCAGCTAAAGCTATGTACATATTCTATTATGAAAGAAAAATTGTAGGAAGCAACACGAAATACGATTACCCAAATGAGGCGGGACAACCCCCACCGACAAAGTGGTCGTGTTTGCGACCCACGATTCTAGTACCCACCTGAAGCATAACAGCCTACAGTGATGGGTCGATTGTGGAGGTTGGTTATCGATGGTGTTCAACACGAGTATTTTTCAAATTACTTTGATAGTCGATAAAAAAAATTTATCTACAAAATTAATCAATTCGAAAATCTAGGAACATGGATTATAAAAAATAAATAAAACAAATGATCAAGTGGCCGGATTTTCTTCCTCGGTAATCCAATCTTGTACTGTGGTTCCAGGACATGTTGTGCTTGGTTTGGTTATTTTGATTGCTCTGGGTTCTCACTGATGCTTGAAGGTTGGAGCTTAGCTTGGTTTCATTGGATCAAACCTGAACTTCTGTGCGTGGCAACATCTGTAGTTCTCTTTTTCACATTGTGGTCCATGCCTGCAGGTTTCATGTTCTCCAGTGATTATATTACAGGGGCTGAGTTTGATCTATAAATTTTGTTTATTGCAGGCGAATTGAACGAACAATTGTTCATCCTATTGCTTCTCAAGATCAAAGGGAAACAAAACCAAAATTAAGATAGCTCCAACAACAAAAGGCACTCATTCCCATCTCAGCTAATGTTTCAAGCAGCAGCTAAAGTTTAGTGGTTAATTAATTACGACACACAACTCCAACTCAATCGCTTATTTGAGCATAAGCCTGGTGAGATATATATAGAACTGCACCAACGTAATTAACCTCACCCGTAGGACAAGTTCCTAGCTTGTGGCATTGCCATCATGGGGCTAATCATCTCCATGCCAAGCGGAGCTCTCCTCGGCGGCGACGGGCGGTCGTACTTCTTCTCGTCGGCGGCGGTGAGGGTGCCGTCCAGGGAGAGCACTGGCTTGGTCTCGTAGACGTTGGCCATGGGATTCACCTCAATGCCAGGTTCGATCACGGGCAGTGCCATGTGAAGAAGCTGGTCGCACTTGGAGTACGGCTCTTGGTCAACACTGCTCGGTCCGAGCGCGCCGCCCCAACCGAGCCACGAGCTCCTCCCATTGACATTATTGCAAGGGCCGTGCCTCTTGGACTTGCCTAAAATTATCGATTCGGCACTGCTGTTGGGGCTAAAATTGAAGCTATGATCTAAATTATGGTGATCCAATTGGTCTCCCGAGCCATATAAGTGGAGGTCTTGGAGAGAAGGGAAGCTCATGGAGGAACTCAGCTCCTTGCCGTCAGTCGCCATCGCCGGCGCTTTGAAGCTGCTGCCGGAGTTGACCATGCTCTCGGCGGAAAGAGCTTTACACGCTCTCTCTAGTATACTATGCATGTACTTCCCGTGCGCCTCGATCCTCATTTGAATCAATTTTTGCACCTAAAACACCATCATATTTGATTAGTAATATATTAAGGAATGCAAGAAAATCATTATGTAATAATGCGCACAATGATAAGAGAGAATATATATCTTGCCTCTAACTGTTCATGTAGTCTCCTTTGAACTTCCATCTGCATCATGTGCATGTTCCTGAAATATATATTTGTGCATATATATATATATAAATATATATATAACACAAAAAAATTAACTGAACTAAAAAAAAAAATTCAAGATAGAATTTACTCGTTCATGTTACGGCCCATCATTGATGAGGAAGCTGCGTTTCTGTGTAGATCTACCGTAGCTATACCACCAAAGGTAGCACAAATACAGATATAAGTAACTGAATTAATCATCAAGGTTAAGTATTTAAGGTAAAAAAAGAAGAAAAAGGCAGATGGTAGTTAATTCTCACAATTCCTGAAAGAATTATGATCATTTGGATCCTTGTGAGGTTGCTTTCCGAGACGAAATTTCTTCAAAATAATATGAAAAAAAAAACACAAATTAATAAAGTGACATGCATGCAAAAGAATGAAGAATAATTAATTACCTGAAGGTGGCTCTTGAGGTGGTAGAGAGTGAGGCCCTTCACACCCATAACTCTCATGATGGTTTTCGGTGTCGCCTCTACAACACCCAAAGAACGCAATCATGACTAAAGTCACTCTGAGAAATGAATGGATTAAAGAACGCATCGTATAGTTAATACTGTCGGGTCCTCCGAGCTGGGTAACGGCATCGACGAAGCGGTCATGGAGCTCGACGGTCCACCGGAGGCGCGGCTTGGGATCGGTGGTGAGCACGAGGCCGGAGTCGCCCTGGACGCACACGGAAGGAGGCCTCTCGTGGGAGGATGAATTCATAGTTGTTGCCTTCTTCGAGGGGAACATTCTTGCTTCCTGACTATTTCCTAATTTCTTTCTTTCTGAATAATTTTAATCTAAAAATCTCTCCAGTTGCAGTGAATTGGGAAGAGATTCAAGAACAGAATTGGAATAGGGTGCTGCCTCTCGGCCTCGCCTGCTGCTGCTTCTGCTGCTGTTTGTTGCTTCTTGCCCTCTCTCTTTCTTTTGGGAGGGGAAGGTAGGGTGTGAAGTTATTACTGAAACCTGCAGCATAAAACTTAAAAGCCACCTACTTGAAAGTTGAAACCCTACTTTGCTAAAAGATGCGTGGAGAATGGAGAGAATAAAACGTCGTTATTAGGGTATTAACTAATATCACTGCGGTCAGTAAAAGAATTTTTTTAAAGAAGAAGAAAAAAAAATCAGGAAGAGGGTAGACCCCAAGGCAATCTCTTAAGTGGAGCAATCAATGAGATGAATTCATCTCGGCTCTCTCTCTCTTTTTATTCATATTAGATCCTTAATAATTTAATTATATATGTATATATTTTTCTATGTGTCCTTATTAAGTCCTGGCAAAGGGTGAAACGTTCGTCTTCATTGTCACTGTCAAATTATTTTAAAATCAACACGAAAAAAATAAATCATAAAAATTAATTTAATTAGTCCGAACAACACCCCGCCCGTCTTTATTAGCGCCCCTGTCAGTCCTTATTAAGTCTTCGCTTGCTTTCCTCGAGGGCAAATCGAGTACAGACTGATTTGATATTGTCACTGTGTGTGTTGTTTGTTTAGGTAGCACGAAATCATTGGATGGATAGGCACTTGATGCCTGGAAACATTGATAAGGAAACAGTACTTGCAACAACTTAATTAGGATCGTCAATTAGGTTTTGAATTCTAAACCATTGTTGCCAGGAAACATAGCACAATATAATTTCTACGTGCTGACAGCCTGACAGTCGGCCAAAGATGATCATTATCTCCTTTTCAGTCTTTAATTTGTGAGGAAGAAAATGTTTAACAAGTACTCGCATCACAAGGGGATTTGATGCTCTCTTCTTTGACAATGCAGCCAAAGATGCTTTTGTAATTGGGTGAGGAGAAAGCTGTAAAATTACTCGCTTAGCGTCCTATAAACAAAATAAACACAATCTATACGAGCACAGCAAATTAAATTTTACATAGTTCAAAACTCCCGATTCCATTCCACAGCTTAGCATCTTAATGATAACATTATTATTTTTTTCTTTCTCGAATACCTTTCAGAGACTATCTTACAAACTTATTCTTATAAAGCAATACAAAACAAAGAAAGATATAAATAAAAATGAATACAATAGAAACAACAAGTTTACACTAATTAATGGGCATGAGTGTTTTAGGTTGC
This sequence comes from Hedychium gardnerianum, assembly GCA_038050645.1. Lineage (NCBI taxonomy): Eukaryota > Viridiplantae > Streptophyta > Magnoliopsida > Zingiberales > Zingiberaceae > Hedychium > Hedychium gardnerianum. Next base: position 7,157 of record JBBUKS010482532.1, read on the forward strand.
TTTGGATTTACTGCTTGCAGGTTTAGAATGCAATAGTATTTTCTCTCAAAACTTTCCAGAACTAATGTCGAAATCATCCATGAAAACTCTCCTTTATATACTTCAAGTCGTGGTTGAAAACCGTCTAACAGTCGACTGATAGCTTCCATCAGTCGATTGATCTGTCAAAATTTAAACGTTGCCGAACTTTGACCACTCGACAACTTCTTTTAACTCAACATCGAGGACTACAGTCGATTGTTATATTATCATTAGTCGACTGTTGTATCAACAATCGAGTGCATGGATCAACTCAGAAACTTTTTGTTCGCTGCAAACATCAGCCCACTGATCATATCCATCAATCAACCGAAGATAATCAATCAAATCGAATTGATCAATCGAGTTTTAGATATTCTATTTACTCCAATAGTATTATCCATCGATTAATGAACCACAATAGTCGATTGATCACACAACAAACTCTCTTAAACCCTCTCAAATTCTGAATTCATGATTTAGGAGTTCATTAGTCAATTGTTATTCCATATATAGCAATCAATTGATATCTTTATTTCAGCCTTACTAAGGTTGAATTCTCATTTTACCTAGTATTCGATTAATTAACCTCAACCTACAAGACTTCCTTTGTCTAGCATCCAATCAACCTTGACATGCCGGAATTTCACCATTGTCTAACATACGGTCAATCTTGACCTATCGGGACTTCACTTGCCTAACATCCAATTAACCTTGACTTGCCAAGACATTATTATTGCTAAACATCAGGTTCTCTGACATGTTTAAACTTCCTTTCTCATGTTTGCCATTCGATTCTCCATGACCTGTTAGGACTTTCACCACATGACTAACATCTGGTCATCCATGACCCGTTAGTACTTTTACCACATGCCTACCATTTGATCCTTCATAACATGTTAGGACTTTTATAATTGTCAAATGTTCAATTAACTTAGACTCACTTGGACTTCACGTCTCATGTCAACTTTCTGTTAGACTTCCAACTGCTAAGTATCCGATCAACCGTGATCCGCTTGAACTTCTTTATTGTCAAATATCTGATCAACCTTGACCTATTTGACTTTTCACTCTCACATCAAATAAATTACTCAAACATCAAAATTCAACTCGAACTTAGTCAACCTTGACTAGAGATTGATTAATACTCCAATATTTTCTACCAAGATTGTCATACCATCTCACTTGGGTTAGCTAGAAGAGCCATGAAATCCCCACTTTAATTAAAAATGGAAAGATTTTTATTTTTTTAAATATATATCCAACCCTTACTAACTAGTATATATGGACATAATAATTAAGCTTGCTCGTGTGCTCTCTGTACAATTCTATTTACTCTCATTAGGGAAGAATTTCAAGAATCAAATAAGTTTAATTTTTAACATATTAGTTTCTCCACTTTTCTCTAAAACTTGACTAAATCGAACCTTGTAGCTATAGGTCTTAGAGACCTTCCATGTTCAACTCCTTTCACTGTTTCATATCTTAATTTCCTCCACTACCTACTACTTTGTTTTTTCATATTTAAAGATGTCCTTCAATTTGTTGGACTACGTCAATGAGAGGATCCAACATTCTTCTAAAGTAACTTCATCCCTATATCTACGTTAATAGCTAGAGGGTAATTCACAACAGTCAACCTCCTTGTCATGCATAGTAATGATTAGGCCATCAACTCTTACTTGGAATCCCATAATCAAACTATTCGACATGGGTGAGCTTTCCCATTAATTACACATGATGAAGCCTCTAAAATCATACTCACAAAAACTAAGGTTCTATTGAATTCGAAAGGTCAACCCCCTCTAGCACAAGTTGAAAGAACATGCATGGTCTCCTCGAGGAAGATCAACTTCACTGTTGGAGATCATGTCACGTGAAATTCCTTCCAATTAATTATTTAGATCATTTGACAATCTAGAGAAGAATCTTTCCAAGGTGAAGGAAGTTGGTCAAGATCACACAGAATATAATCTTCTACCAAATGCCTTACGTCTCCACAAAATGTGACCTTTATAATTGTTTTACTAAACCCCAAGCCAAATGAGAACGAGCCTTAAAAAGGTCCAATCTAGCTACCTTCCAAACTTGGCCACGAAGCTCCATAGCCTACCTTACATGGCTCTAATCTTTTACTAATCACTTTTATAACTTTCTTCTCTTACCTAGATAAATGTCCTTATTGAATTGTATTTATGATGTAGGATTAAAATAATCCTACATCATAAATATACAAATAATATTGACAAAATTAAGATTATTGTAATTAATATCGACAAAATAATTTTTTGGAGCAAGTTTTGGTCGCTTAATTAGCAACCAAATTAAAAACCTTGACAAATAAAAACTGATCCTCGTGCACAGAGGCTGCTCCACTTAGTTAAATATACAAATTAATCGAAAAAGTTTTGATTTAACCTTTAGTCCATTAAGCTCCAAATTAACTAATTAAATGAAAAATATATTCAGGATCAAATGTTAGCTTAGATTTTAAGCACGCACTGCAATGCACTGCACTTGCAGTTGCTTTTGCAAAGCGAATCATTCCTTCGTTGTTTTAAAATATTGCAAATTCCAATCTTTTCCTGCAAGCTTGGCAAACCCTACGCTAACTTTCATGGCCCAGCTAGTGAGTAATATAATTAACCTATTACAGCTCGATAAAAACACATTAGTTCTTGTTTAAATTACATTATACAGTAATTATATGCATTATGCAGTAATTGATGAATATAAAAATCTTGCCTGCCTCTTATTCAGATCCTCAGATCATACCTAACCCATCTCTTTCAATGTAATTATGATGCCAATTAATGATCTTTGCTGACTAATTAATCTGAAACTACTATTTTAAGGGGCCGGCCCAAATCCATTGCAATTAGTCAATGACTCATTAGTTCATTATGATTTGTTCAATAATTAATGAGCCAACGAATGTGAAGCAATCAATGGCTCGAAACTTTTCCAAAGCACTAAGATTTTATTTATGGTATATAATCCATTGGTCCATCATGCCTCTTTCAGTTCTACTTTGCCTTTCCATCTTCGAAATTGCTGTCTCCCCTCTTTATTAAAATATTTACATGCACCTTTAACAATTAAACTATGTACACAATTTTAATGTCAGAATATCCTTATGATATATTAATTGATTGAGGTTCATATATATTGTAGCAACAAATCTCAAATAGATTGGTGAGGATGCAGCTCACTTATGCATTACAGTGTAAAAATTCAGCATGCATGAGAAGAAAACAAAAAGACAAAAGCTAAAACATTCTTAAATTAATTGCTTTCACATAGCGTGTGAAGAACAAAACAAAAAAGATCCATTCTCCATCATCTTCTACCAAGAGAAACCTGATCGATCATAATTCGAATCGACTACATTCAGTGAGCAATCCCATGTCTCTAGATGGAATTTGGGTAATGATCACCTACCTTTAAGTGGGAAAAGGCTCAGAGTGAATTGCAATTATCAGTTTTCAAAATTCCACAATCTCATGCGCGATGTCGGCACTGAAGACATTCTATCCACATCGAAGGAAGATGGTATGCAGGATTATTTAGTCCTTAAAATCAAGCAAAAGAACAAGCAGGGGACCGCCACAGATACATGCAAAATTAAACGCCCTGTTAATCCACCACAAACCTCTGTTCTTGTTCAACTCTTGTTGACAGAGGAGTTTAGATAAACTGAACACTTATATCTTCCGGACACAATATTAAGTTATTCTTATCATTTTTCATTCCAAAGGCACGAATTTAAACTTTAAATATGTAACTCGAAACTACAAATCATATTCCCCTTTCAAATCCCATAACCAAAACTTTCACCGTGAAAGAAACATAATGAAATTTCTTCTGTTCCATCATGGTTCTCTGTTTTCAGACAACTAGCTAGCTAGAAGATATCAGATTCTAGAACTACTACTAGAATTGATGAGATGAGGGGACCAGGTGGATGTTTTTCCAAGCTTTGGATCGTAGCTGCAACTTGTCTAAGAGAACCCAGTGAGATGCAAAGGGTCATAATCATGAACAAATTCCAAATGAAAAGCCACGTAATAATGCACTGTCCTCCTCTGAACCATTCTAGCTGTGCGCTGCATGGTTCGAGCAACGCTTGGACGTGATATTGTTTTGGCATTTTAGCGATCAAAATTGGAGTTATGGAAGGGCTGTAATTATAGGACGATGAGCTTGGACAAAACCGACGACTTCCAGTGGGATCAAGCGAAGACTTGAACTCTATATAAACCGTGGCGAGCTGCATTTATTATCATCGATCTCGTTGGAGGAGTAAGATATATAAGGCATGGCGAAGTGTCTCATGCCCGCTCTGGCGCTACTACTCGTAGCCAACTCCGCTCTTTTCCTCCCTTCGCTCGCTTGCCCGTACTGCCCGACGCCAACCACAACTCCGCCGCCGCCAGCGCCCAAGGTACTACCGCCGCCAGCACCCAAGGTGCCGCCGCCAACACCCAAGTTGCCGCCGCCAACACTGGTGCCACCGCCGTCACCCAAGCAGCCACCGTCGGCTGGGGCGTGCCCCATCAACGCACTGAAGCTGGACGCGTGCGTGGACTTGTTGGGCGGGCTGGTGCATGCTATCATCGGGCAAAACGAGAAGAGCACGTGCTGCCCGGTGGTTTCGGGGCTCGCCGACCTGGACGCGGCGCTCTGCTTTTGCACCATCATCAAGGCCAAGGCGCTCAACATCAACGTGTTGCTGCCCATCGCCATCGAGCTCCTCATTGACTGTGGAAAGCACGTGCCCTCCGACTACAAATGCCCTGTTTAACCTACTCAGCTGTTGATCTCCGACAGTGTTAAGCTTGTCGTATCTATCAATACGTGTGTTGTCGATTAATGTCGTGTGGAAGATCCTTAATAAGTGTGTAGCCTGGCTATCACAAAGCATAGATATATATATAGTTGCTATATATGGTTAAATGTCGTATATTGTATTTTGTTTCTGTCGTCGAAATATTTTCCTTTTCTTGGTTTTCCAAATCATTTTTCTTCTTCTTAGTTTCTGTCGTATAACAACACATCTTACTATTCTATGCTTAGTACAGATTCTCACAATCATTTAGACAAAACAACACAGGAATGCTTGATATATAATCTTACAATCTATAATATACCAAACAAAAGATGAAACAAATCAGACTGACAAAGTTATGGACAAATGGTGGCTGGGACGATCGATGACTCTTGAACAATGACCAAATTTTGGTTCCACACTTGTGTAGTAGATGAAGCTGGTTGACTAGTGCATGCACAGGATAAACCTTGATTAATTAATGCACAAGGTACAGTCAGATAATATTTTAAAATAAGATCAAAGAATATAATTAAGTCCTTGAAATATTAAAGTTCAATCATTTATTTTGAGTGTCGATAAAAAAAAAATCATGCATAATCTGCATTGCATAAAACAGACATCTTTTAAGATGAAATTGAATGGGGATGAAAATTATAATTATTTATATAATAGTCTTTATGAGATACTCACCTTCTCATATCCTGTGCCGTTGCAGAGAAGGAAACAAAAATGAGAGGGGTCAACGTTTTGAACCATGTAATTAATTTTGGATCCATTTAATCATTTTTCATTCAGAAATATATTTTTGTGTTTTTTTGCAATAAAAAGTCAATGCAACTTTATGTATTCATTAAATGCTTTAGAGCTTGCAATATTTCGATATGGTTTCATCAATGTCCTCAAATTTTTAAAATTTTGAATTTTTATTTTTATTTTTCATTCACTTAATAAAAATTATAGTTAGTTGATTAATATAAAATTAAATTTAAATTAAATAATGAAATTTTAAATTATTTAATTTCTTTAAAGTTTTTATTTAGGTTTTTATCAAATAAAATATAAAAAATAATATTTAAAGCTCATGAATAAATTAATAAAATATCAATTCATTTCAAATAAAATTGCATCATCAAGATGAAAAAATTTCAGACCCAGCATTCAAATTTCAAAATTTTCTAATTTTATCAAATTTTAAAAATAAAGCATACTAAATTTGTCAAAGATTAGAGAAAGTCTCATTTGTTTTTCGCGTATAAAAATTAAATAAATTATAATAAAATCAAAGAAATGTAACTAAAGATAAAATTAAATATTACAAAAAATATATATTATAAAACAGTGATAATCAAATTAATCAACAAATATAAAAAAAATATAATTAATCAACCACATTAACCACACAAAAGTTAGGCCATAACCAACTCATATCATGATCTTCCTTGGGCAGAGGAGGTCCACTCGAGGTTCAGTACTGCTGAATGTGGCCAACCTCCATAAAATTCCAAAGGATAACTGTGATACGTTTTTGGCCTCCCAACTGGCCGGTCTACGTGAACTTCATTGATCTCGTTCAAGAATATCGACGCATGATTTTTTAATTTCTTTGAGTAGAAATTGAATGAGTTAAGGATCTCCTGATGATAAAAAAACTTTTTTGGAGAAGAGAGCCAGGAAGAAGAGGTTCAGCAACTTTCCCTAAGATTAGAAAGACCTGCAAAAGAAGATTAGAGAAACAGTCAAGAAAATTTCCGACGTTCACTCTCTGACGCGCGCAGTAAGATTCAGTCATCTACAAGCTTTAATTGTCGTCTATATATTTTTCATCTCAACTGATTTGAACGTCGGAGAGTGAACGCCAGGAACTCTCCGAATTTTTTTTCTAATCTTCTTTTGCATGTCTTTTTAATCTTAGAAAAAGTTACAAAATCATTTTTTTCTAACTCTCTTTTCCAAGAAACTCTTCTATCATCCGGAGATCCTCAACTCATTTAATTTTTACTCAAATAAATCGAAAAATTACGCGTGGACGGGATCATTCATCTTCCAGCTGAAACAGCAGAACACTCAAAGAATTCCAGGCCTCAAGAATCAAGATGGAATTCGGTAGATGACTTTGAAGTGGGAAAAGGGTCCGAGCAATCGCATGTCAAATTCCACTGTCCCATGCATGATGTCGGCACTGAAGACAATCAGTCCAAATCAAAAGAAGATGTTTATGCAAATGCCTTGCAGATCCGCCACAGACACATGGCTGCTAAACTCTCTTTTTTTCAAACAACTAGTACTGATTGAGTTGACGCTGGCTACTTAATTGTTTAATTAATGGGACGAGGTGGATGTGTTTTGTCATGACCCAATTTGGGTGTTTCTGCAACTTGTCTGGGAGAAGGGAGTGAAGAAGTCTTAATTAAGCGGAGGGCGAACGAAAAGTCGTGGTAATGCACAGACCTCTTCTCCACCGGCCGGCAATTATGCATGTCAACTGCATGGTTCAAGTGAATGACAGTACTGCAGGAAAACAAAATGAATCGTATAGTCTGTTTCTGAACAGCTCGACATCAGTATTTCGAAAGCAATGGTACGTAGTTAAATATGTGGGCGCGCGGGATGAAGTAAAGAATGATTGATGGGTATGGAAAAAGACAATGGCTTCCAATGGGATCGATCAAAGATTTCAACATTATAAAAAATCAATGGAGGAGTCGCGGTAACGATGCAAGATCAAACTTAATCAATGATCTTTCAAATTTTAACGAATTATAATTTTTAACTCGAAACTCAAAATTATACTATGTCGAATCTCACACGTGTAAAATTTTAAGATCTAAATTTGTTATAGTGGAATCCATAACCGTTAACTTTTAAGTGCTCAAATTCCCCCGTTTACAATATAGGAATTGAGTTCTATAATTTAGAATTTCTTTCTTTTTTGTATATTAAAAATTAAAGTCTATATAAACATCTGTTTAACTGATGAGAAATCATCCTCTAATTCTTAATAAATTTTTCTTAATTTAATTTTAGACAGATCCTTTTTGCTTTTCTCTTCAACTCTTTCTCATCAGTCCGTAGGATAATCGTTATCCTGTTCAGTATCACATAAATTATAATATACCCGACCTAGGCTAATCAGTCAATGATAAAAGTTGTATATATCTAAAAAAAATCTCTGGACTGATCATGGATTTGGATCGGATGAATAATAGGCTACAAATGGGTGAAAAATGGAATTTAGAGCATCCACATTGGATTGAACGTTAATATATATCATCTCTTCAAAAAATATAGTGCTCACATGTCACATACTCACTATATTAATATATCTCTTTTATTAACTTATACTCATATTTATTTTAATATTAATACTCATTATTTATGGATTTCATTGTCTATTCATTCATCTTTATTCTTTATAATCAAAATTTATTTTCTTATTTTTTGATTTTTTTTAATAAAATCTGCTCATTAACCGTGTTCTTTTAAATGTTGTTAATGCATTGGTGTTATAACACCTATTCACATTAATTGTAATATCATTTGAGTATTATAACACTCACACATTAATATCAATATGGATGTTTTTAGAATAATTATATGAATTTAGAACATGTGATTAAGTGAATATATATATTGTCTATAATTTTCTTATGAGAAATTTATGATTATTATCATTTTCTTGAATTCAAATATATAATTACAATTTATTTGTAATAATTATTATTATTGAAATATGTTTTTTTTGTGTATGGATTCAAGTTGAATTTGAACTCTATTTCTTCTTCTTTTAAAAAAAATAAAAAGAAAGAATGTGAAATTAGTTTCGGTTTGATATTCTTTTGAAATAGTGGGTTAAAAGAAATGGAGATAATTTTTCTTAGAAAAAGTTGATTTCTTTCAATTAATTAATGAATACTGAGTAGTTGGATAGGAATTTGAATTGGGTGTGACCTGACTCACTTAACACTCAATTGGCCCCACAACCTAGTTTGCCTTTTAATCTGACCCAATTGATCATTTGATCCCTTTTTTTTTTTTGTAATTTTGAACAACATAGGTTAATTTACTAGTTTAAGCTAGTGAGTCCACACAAAGGCATAAAATTATTTGAGACGCTTCAGCAACACGAGTCATCTTTAAAATTTAGACAATACAGTATGTGGATTCATTTTTAAAATTTGTGTTCCTTGGAGCATGTGAAATCATTTTATGCTTTTGTTTTTTTCATAGTTGATCAATTTAGATTCGCAAGAAATTTTCGCTAAAATTATTATATGAACGTAAAATATTTAAATATGGAAAATAAAGATATGAAATAACTCCGCACACTCCAAATTAGAACATATATAATATGTTGGGAT
>JBBUKS010482542.1:0-16362 GCA_038050645.1 Hedychium gardnerianum
AAGTTATAAATTAATTTACACAAAAGTCATGATGGACACAATATCAATGTAAGTTTCATAAAAGAAAACTTATACCACATTTGCAAGGTCCATTAATCATATTGTGTTTGATAAATTTCTATACTATGGTATATGATACTATTTACTGTGTCAAAACAGAAAAATATAAGAAAGAAACAAGGGCCAGCAATATCTTAGCATGTGCATCTCGAGAGAAATAGAAGGCTATATACAGAAGTAAATGCATGTTTCTGAGAAGTGCACTGCTTGAAGAAGTATAAAGTACTACAGATCCTGATATAAATCTAAATAACCAACAAGGAACTATTAGTTTTTCTACATATGGGTGAGGCATGTATGTTGGTCTAGAATGTACATATTGCAAGATCGAGTGCACGTGAGGGGGGTGAATCACGTGTTTTAAAAATCTTTCTTTTTATTTTTAAAATCGTCGTTTGAAAACTCGAGCGTGCAGCGGAAAAACAAAAACGAATAAAAACAAAGAGAGAGAAGAGCACACGGTCGGTTTACTTGGTTCGCAGTCCCAACGGACTACTACTCTAAGGCCCACACCCCCTTGGGACATTTTCGACGGACAATCCACTAAAACCCTTTTTCAAAAAACTTTCAAAAAAGTAATCATGTACAAAATGAGGTGCAAGAAAGTGTAACAGGTCTACACTTTTCTTTATGCAATGGTAACACTAAATAAATAAAATATTAATTTGTTACCCAATGAAGATTCTATTGCAAGGAGGGAATCTGGCGTCAGTTCGGTGCAACAAAGTTGTAGTATAACAATTTTGGAGCTCCGGAGCAGCAGTATGAAGTCGAAACAACACTTGGAAGAGTTGTCCATAGCTGCTGGTCGAGATGCTCTCTTATAGCCCGTTGAGGGTGCCTCCAACAGTCTGGGGTGCCTCCATTGAGGCTTATCAGATTCGAGATCGTCGTTGTTTATCCCCTCTGAGGCGCCTCCAAGCTCTCCAAGGCGCCTCCAAGCTCTCCAAGGTGCCTCCATCAGCTCCGCGGATCAACAGTGCTTATCCAGGTGCTGAGGCGCCCCCAGTCGTCCGAGGCGCCCCCAGTCGTCTTAGGCGCCTCCAGCGCCTCTAGTGCTGAGGCGCCCCTAGCTCTCCGAAGCGCCTCCAACGCTGAGGCGCTCATTCGAAGCACCTCCAGCGTTGCGCCTCTAGCACGTCGAGCACTGTTCATTCAAAGCTTACTTTTGCTTAACTCCTGCAAAATATGTTAGTACAAAAATACCTGCAGTAAAGAAGTTAGCATAAATGCATGTAAGTAAGAATTAAATCTTGTCTTACCACGACCAGAATTTAATCATAGTCTCAACTTAGGGTTTCACTTTGGACCTAAGTTGGACCAGCGCCTAAGTCCCTATCGGGGACCCGTCCTCACTGGATTCGCTCCTCCAGTTTCTTACCTCACTTATCATTTACCGAGTAACCTCATCGACGCGACGACGTCTGATCTCCGATCCACCAGGTCTTCCTGCCGGAATCGCACATCCGGACTTCAGTCAATCGTCTGGTCCTCCCTGACCGACTGGACTTCCCGCCAACTGTCTGGTCCTTCTCTGACCAGCTAGACTTCCTGTCAGAATCACACATCTGGACTTCAGCCTGGTGTCTAGCCCTCTAGATCCATAAAGTTAGTTAACCTTGCACACTTAGCTCAACTTGTTAAACAACAACAATCTAACTTTAACATGTTGTCATACATCAAAACCCAGGGCTAGACTATTAGTGCAAACTACACCAACACTTGGTACTGTGGAAGATCGCATGGGATCATGCTATGTCAACCACATTGCTCCACATGGCATGCCAGCCCATGTGCTATTGAACAACTGGATATTTGGCTTGGGAGAGGCGTTGGGTCGGAGTGGCTAGGGAGTTGAGCCGGAAGTAGGAGGTACGGAGTCGGGAGTCAACTGAGGGCCAATCGGGGGTGCTAAGCCGAAAGTAGGAGACATGAAGTTGGGGGCCGATTGGGGGCCAGTCGAGGGCGCTGAGCCAGAAGTAGGAGGCACGGAGCCGGGGGTCGACTGGGAGCGGGGGGCCAGTCGAGGGCGCGGAGCCAGTCGGGGACATTGAGCCGAAAGTAGGATGAATGGAGCCGGGGGCCGATTTGGGGCTAGTCGAGGGTGTCGAAAGACGATGACGTCCTTTCCATGGAGGCAAGCAGCCGGAGGTGGCACATGGTAGGATACAAGAGATGAGGGTCGACGGTGAGCGACGTCGATAGGGTAGTAGGTTGTTGCTGTTGTGTACACTACCAAGGATCCCGATCAAGGTGGTTGTCGGATGTGACGGGACACGGAGTCATGTCCGATGATGGCTATGGCAGGGGAACGCGGTAGCAATGTCACGGTGAGGTGCGAGGAAGGAGCGGCGACAACGTCGCATAGGATGTGCGAACAAGGGTGAGAGAGAGAGAGTTGCCGCTGGGTTTTCGGAGCTCGGTTGGAGATGGCTGTGGAGGGGACACGCTAGCGAAGAACATGGCGGCGACGACAATGTTAATAGCCCCCCTCCTCCTCGACGAAGGAAAACCCTCAAAGAAAAATGGGGCGATCACGTTGGGGCTGTGGGTGTCGCGGACGACGGAGAGGAGGGCAACGATTCGAGGCCTCGCGGGTGTTGCGGACGATGGAGAGGAGGACGACGGCTGGCGGGCTGCTCGCGATGGCCGAAGGAATCGATCGGAGATTGTGTGAGGGAGGGAGAGATTCGTGAGAAGAAAGGACAGTGGCTTAAATCACTTATGCCCCCTCCCTTTCCCCTCAGTGGAAAGCCCTAAAAAGGGGGACAGAGAAAACCTCCTCGACAAAAGACCAAAAGGCCCTTCCTTACGCACGTGGAGCTCTTTCTCCCTGTATCACAAATATTTAATTTTTACGATTTGACTAATTCTGAAGGCGATTGACTCGATCTCACGAAAATTTTCTATCAGCTATTAAAATGAATCAGAAAGCATAGATGAATTCTGATGAATGATTCAATGTCATAATTTTTTTCTTATTATAACTTTAGTTGAATATATATATATATATATATATATATATCCCTTGCACTTAAGTGAATATAATTAAATTGATCATCAGGGGTGGGTCGGGGCGACCGCCCTACGACCGACGACCGATCTTAGGCGATTTGTGTCTGGTGTGCTGCAAGTGGCTTGACCAATTTGACACAACTAAATTGATAGGGAATTGAGTTTTCATTAACTTACATTATAACTAAAACTCGTTAGCATAAAAGCTAGATTCTTTTTAGGTTCACTAGTCACTGTTTGAGCTAGCTAGATTAATTTTTATAATTTATTTTTTTCGTGTTAGTCCTGGGACGAACTGACGGGAGTACTGGAGCGAGCGTTTCACCTTTTTACCACCACATACTCTTTTTAGGTTTCAGGACATAATAAATAAATTAGAATTATTTTCCTGAAAGTTTAGAAGGTAATTGAAGTTGATTTTCCATCAGAATCAAGCTGAAATTGATTTTTTTTTTTTTTGAAACTTCACACCAACGTAGAAGAACATGATTAAGCTTGTGCGCCACACCAACACAGAAGAGAGAAGAGAGTGTGTGATCAGTGAGCAAAAAGGAGTACCCAAATGTCGGAGAAGGCCTGCAGGATGAGCGGATGCAGGTGCCGAGGATTGAGAGCCAAATACGACTGCAGCAAGCTCTCCAAATCCTGCGCCCTGAATATTTGCCCTTGAATGATCATCTCCACCATCGACCTCCGGAAGTCCTTGTACGGATCCATCGACCGCTTCTCCTCAATTTTGTGCTTCTTCTTCTTGTCGCCGTCGATGACGGCGACCAGAGGTTGGAAGCCGCAGCCCTTGCACCCTCCCGCAGGCCAGTAGGTTGCAGCCTCGTGGCGCTTGCTCCCGCGCCGCGCCGCCACCTTCTTGCTCTTCTTGGCGGACGCGTAGAACTCGGAGGAACCGGAGGAGAAGCTCCTCGAGGAGAAGAACGTGGTCGTGGTCGACTCTTCCTTCTCTTCGTTACTGAAGAATCCATCGTCGGTTTCGCCGGAGGAAGAGCTGGTGAATCCGTACGCGTCGGACCGAAGCCGCATCGTGTTTCTCTTCTCGATCGTTCTACCTGACCTCCAAGAGTGGTAATAGGAGGAGTTTCTGGAGGGGGAAGACGGGGAGGAGGCCGGAGGGAAAGTCCACCCCTCCCAGTGTCCGGCCTCGTAGCACCCGCCCGTCTCCCTCACCGGCCTCTCCTCCCTCCTCCAGACGCTCCGCCTCTTGCCCTGTTCTGCAGCCGGGAGCGGCGCCATGCCACGGCAGCCTCCGCAGTCCACCCCGTCCACGAAGACCGGGTCGAGGGCGTCCGGTTGGCGGCGGTCGAGGACGGCGGAGGCAGAGGTGGAGGGCTTGCAGGCAAAGCGGAAAATGCGAGCCAGGCGCTCCTTCAGCTTACTGCCGCTCTCCATCATTTGGGTGCTCTTCTTCTTCCTGTTTTGAACTTGTGGGTTCTTATAAAAGTAGTCAGAGCAATAAGAAGAGCTGGAGGTTCTACGTGTGTATAAATAAATTGTGGCTCAAATTAACTTCAAAGACGAGTTAGAGACCCCTCGAAACATAGATGAATTAAGGTTTGAAATATGTATCATGCAAGTTTAAATTGAAATTTTGAATGACTTGATGGCGAGTGCTGACCTACCATTGCATATATATATAATGTTGACTGCGACATGCATGCATACCCTATTGCTCAATATATTAATGGAAGCTTGCCAGTCCATTTCAAACACCGCCAAAGAATGATCTTCTTCTTTCCTTTCCATCTCTTGAATTGCAATCCTTTTTAGCTTGGCATCTCTGTCCGCATTCGCCTTACTGCATCTGCCACAAAATCCCTTTCTTTCCTTGGCTTTGATGCCTAAAGAGACAACCAACTAACCCTCCATTGTCATTAATGCACATTCCGCGCAGAGCTCGGCGAGCCTTTTGCTTTTGCAGCAAATAAGCAGCTTCCAATCTGCATCTATGTAATTGCAGATTAACTTATGATAAAAAATTAAAAGAAATATGAACCGACCAATGGCTGTGCTTACGCAACAGTACTAGCTCTGCAGTCTGTGCAAACAGGAAGACAAAGCTCAAGCTTGCAAACAATTGGTGGGGAAGGGGATGGATGTCTCTCTATACGAGTGCAAGCACAGTAAGGAAGTGACATCCTCATTGACTCCCAAGCCCCTACACTGCCACTTTTGGTCCTTTTCCCGGCTTAAACAGGGTTGTGGGTATTAACAAGCTACGAACAAACGAAGTAGTTGGTAACGAACCCAAATTTACTAAAGCAGCAAATCAGCAATGGGTTCGTGCCAAGTTTTTGAAATCCAGGCATGGAGGGAAGCTAAGCTGAGAGAGTGGACAAAGGAGGTGGGGTGGGCTTTGTCACGTCTCTTGTCGTCCTTGTTGCCTCACTGCCCTTGGCACTCGCTTGTTCGACGGATAACTAGCAAGAGACAAGAGCAAAGGAAAATAGAGGAAGATTGAAGATCACTATTTTATCCATATTTTTACCCTCTTTCAGATTTTATCAACACTGTATGCTACCTTTTATTTCATAGCTGAAATACTCCTTTGTTTATGATAGGTTTAACCGCCGGAATATGAACTCTCCGTCGTTTCTAGGGAGCCTTCTTGCCGTGCCATGTGCTGGAGATGATTCATTTACTTGCCATTTCATTTTATACAATTGTTTGAATTGTGGTGTTGGGACATGGAAGGCGACTGATACACAATTGATGAAATATCATTAGCAACAAATGTTTATTAACTGATGGAACAAAGATTCTACTGTGACATAATATTTAAATATGTATCCGGTCAATAACAATAAAATTGAGTGTGAAGACAAAGATTTGAGTGTTAAATACAGATTATGTTTGAAAAAAGGAACTGATTCATATAGGAACAGTGGCTTTCCACCTGGCATGGCATGATGTCTATAAAATAGAGGTAAGGATGATAATTGTGTGCAGAACCTTGACTTCATTTCCCTATATTTGAACTAGAAATCTGTTAAAATAGAGGGAAGAAATAAAAAAATAAACTCAGAAAGGTACGACTTTAATCTAAGTTTTGCAATGACACTTCAAGATTGAAAATGCTAGGCCAAAGTATAATAGATATATCGATGTAGGTTGTAGGATCTAGTTGGCCAATAAAGTTTGGAAGATGGAGTTTTGAGAATTGGAGTTGGATTAATCTTTTGATTGTTTGAATTATTCTCTACACTTTGTCCGAGTTGAATGATAACTACAGGAGGTTCAATCAAAGTAAAGTAGTATTTCCCTTGTCCTAAGGTTGGATTATGTTTGGTCTCGAGATGGGTTCACAAAGTTTAAGGTGAAGGAAGAGCTATCCATGGGTGTAGGTTGTTCCGAACTCAATCATAGGAGTTGCTTAGTCAAAAAGGATTTTATTTGGGGTCCAAACAGAGAAGGTGTGTTGGCCAGCCTTATTTGGTTAATTCCAATTGAATAGGTTGGTCTAGTACTATAAGAGTTAGAGTCTAGTACTCGCCAAATAGGGTTGGATTGGGTCAGCTAGCTAAGACAATAAGTAAGAATTAAATTTATTATACAGTTTTATCCTACATTATAAGTTAATTTTTTTTAATAATATATAAAATTGAATCTAGACTCCAAATAAATAAAAAAAAGGAATGAATGCTTTAGAGCAACGGTAAGACCCAACAAAATTTCTCACATACCTTGGGGTTCGAGTCTCAAGACTGACGGAGAATTCGTCACTATATTTAAACCACTAGGATAATTGAGATTTGGACTTTTCGCTTAGATATTAGGCTATCCAAAAGTTAAAAAAAAAAAAAAAATTAATCAGGTCGAATAACGTTAGATCTGGAATGAACGATCCGATTCTATAGAAGTTTTTCACCGACCACAAGGTAAATCAGAAAGCGCTAATGGAGGTCCATTTAAATAGCCAATATTCTTAGGCCCGCTTTTTATTAAAGGAAAAATTCTCTATAATACGTCGTAATTGAGATTCAAACCTTAATTTTTTTGATTATTTATTAAAAAATTTACTTATGGCATCATTATCCGGAAGCTAGGCTATCCAAAAGTAAAAAGAAGGAATGAATGCTTAAAACATGAATGGAAACGCATTAGCATTAATAAGAAAACAAGGTATGCCATGAAATTTAATATCGAAAACAGATCCACCTCGATGACTGCATTTGACTATCCATGAACTTTTTATGTTATTTATTTATAAAAGGATTCCACACACACACACAAAAACTTACTTCAAATGCATGCAAAATACACAAAATATTAACTATTTAATTTAAGTTCATTAATGACAATGGTTCTTCCATTGGCTAGGACCATTTCCACTTAGGATAGCACAATAGAGAGGCATTATCCGTATAGCTAAATCCAAATAGTAGGAATCTAGTTTTCATGTTTGACTATCTAACTCAAGTCTCTACCAACATAATGGACTCGATGGAAGATCTGACATGACCCGAATCGAATGAAAAAAGATATAAAAGATTTTTTTTAACTTGATTAAATAATTAAATATGAGTATTTAGATAATTGGATATGAAAATGAGTTTAATAGAATCCTATCCATACTCGATCCTAACGAGAATGTTGATTTTCAAAAAATCAACACCATAGTTGATTTACAATTGATTTTGGTGATAATTTTTAAAAATCAATATTACTATAGTGTTGATTTTTAAAAATAAAATCAACATTATAGTCGTGTTAAATTTTGATTTATTCAGTTTAACCGAATTAGTAATTTTAAAATCAAAATTAAACCGAATTATTTGAAATAATCATTTTTTTAAAAAAATTGAAATTCCTAAATAATCGAATTGAATTTTTAAATTCAATCTATTTGATCAGTTAATTTAGTTTAACCAAACTTTTACTCATCCATAGTAGAGGATATTCGTATGGAGATGAGAATGAATATCCAAGTTTTCGATGGATATGAGGATTAAAGTTGAATACATAATGAGGATGAGAATGAGGATGAATATAATAAATAGAAATGAGGATGAAAAATATGAAATTCAACCTAAATTCGATCCATTGCCATCTCTAAATAGTTTATTGAAAATTATTATTAAGAAATATTTTTACTATCCTCTCTCTCCTTGTTTTAATATTTCTCATAACAAAATGTGGAATCGTCGTCGGCCTCCCAGGCTGTCCACTATCATTGGGAGAGAGGTAAAGTGAGAAAGTCCAAATGGCAAGTGCATGTACAGGGGTCCACAAAGGCGATGAAATCCTTTGTCGAGATTTGATCTCTTGATCACTATAATTTTATCCCAACACTTACCACTGAATCATATCCCCGAGGACTTAATATTTCTCATCAAGCTACATATCTAAATGACACACACACAAAGATTATGAAAACTTGCACAAGTTCAACCATTATTTAATAAAAAGGTAAAAAAGAATCAATTATAAGAAAGAAACAATCAAAATGTTAAAAGAAAATTATTACTCATATGATAAAAACCTAATTAACATGGATCAACTTTCTTGTAGATATCATTGATGTTTTTCTTGTAGATCCCCCTCCTTCCCACAAAAAATCTTTTGCTGAACCCACATAAGATTTCTTGTTGTGCATCATCTTTATTGTAGTCCATTATTAAAATTATTGTTGGCTAAAATTACTCTATATATGTCTCTCATGCATCTTTGAATCTGTTATAAACCACCTTTATAGAATATAGCACAGCCATTATTACAAAATAAGTGGAAGGAAAAGGAATTAACAAAATATATGTGGATGTGCAGCATCAGATTTTTTTTAAAAAAATTTGCACTAACCACAAGTTCTATCACCATTCAACACACAAAGGTGGAAAACAATCAATTGTACAAAAGAAATAATCACAATGGTAGGTCAACCAGAATATATGCGATAATGTTCCTAGTCATAAATGAGAATTTGTTATCATATGACTAAAGGTATCATGGTGACAGGACTTTCTTGCAAACAATAATTGGTTTAACTCTTAGTTCAATCACTATGGAGAGACTAATTTGCTAGCACAAATAACTAGCAAGAAACTGTACGCACTCAGCAATATTACTACCACGAGGCATAATAACAAATGACAGTTAATTGAGTGGCAGACCAAGGCATCGGACAGACCGCTCATCAAAACAAACCGCAGCAGATCCGACAGGAAATTCTGCTCTCTGCCAGTTCTGCCCAATCTGCTGGCAGCCAGCTTGCTAGCTGGTCTGATGCGGAGCTGTGGCGTGGTGTCAAGGCCGCATACGACTTCTTCAAGCCACAGAGCACAAAGGAGTGGGCAACATTGTGTGGAAGTCATATCTCATACCAAAGTACCAATTCTTCACATGATAGCTAGCGAACAAACAAGGTCCGGAACAAAGACAAGTTGCCGTATGAAGTTTGCAAGACATGTCCGCTGTGCCAACCGACGGACGAGACCGAGGATCATCTCTTCTTTGATTGTTCCATAATTAAACCTTTATGGGATAAGACACGAACTTGGCTACACATCAACAACTCATTTGGGGATGATAATATCATAGGAATAGCCCACTCAACAAAACTCGATATCTTGGTATATCTTGTATGTTTTATTTGATTTGGCACACCCGAAATAAGTGTTGGTGTGATAGGTTATTTATTGTGGCAAAAGACGAAACGCTCGCCCCCAGCGCCCCCCGTCAGTCTGTCCCAGGACCAACACAGAGGAGGTAAATCACGGGGGTTAGTCTAACCAGCCCGAACAATGACTAATGCATAAGGGGGGCATGAACCATGATAGGTTGTTTATGAAAGTACAAACACATGTATTTCAATTTTTTAGTACTCAGCATGTAAGACCTTGATTGAATTGATACAATTTAATTTTATAAAAAAAAAAATACAGCTAATTGAGAAAAAAAACAAGGATCAAACAGATTTTAAATAATATATGGAATTATAAGCTACATTAAATCTCTAAAAATTAAGAATGCTTTCTCAAGAAATTGACGAAGTTCATGAGGAGGAATAACGAATATTTGTGTTGCAGTATCAGCGGCAGAAACTTTAGGTTTTTCTCTTCTCGTCCCTGTATGCTTGGGTAGGAATCCAACTGCACGCTAAAAAAGTGTAAGAACAAAAAAAAATTCTCACACATATTTGTAATGTTATAAATAGTTATCAAATCATATGAAAATATGTATACAACAGTCAGATTTATCCCACTAGGTGGGATAGATCTTCTAATATTGTTGGGCTCTATTTTATATTATATCATTGTTTATATTTAAATATTTTATTTTATTTTATTTTTACTGATTAAGTTTTCTTTGATTCTTCTTTCTTGTTTAATGTGCATATTTATCGTAATTTTACATCACTTGACTAGAACACATGAAAATATACATGATTACCAAATTTGATATTCAGAATACCTTCATTATTTCACAACATTCAAACTGATAACTTCAAATCAGATTAATATACCGAGGAACTTAGTAGTTGATATCAATAAACTACCAATATCTTTTCAATCAATAAAGATCTTAAAATGGCATCACTAATTAGTGAAATGACTTCACCTTGTCGAAGCTTCTGTACGTAATATAGAATGTTCACATTCAGACTCATTGAATTTGCGATAGCTAAACTGCAAAACAAAGTTTATATTCAGAGAAAAACAAATCGATGATATACAATTGGTTAGTGAAAAATAATTACAAGTAATGCAACAAACTCACAAGTGGAGTTGTAATTACATAGTAAAGAAGCAACTTCCTAGAATGTCTTGTGTCTTCGGAAAGTATTACATCTACAGATTTAAGAATGCGTAATGCCCTGTATTTTTTGTGAATTCAGGAGACAGTATTATGGTAAGAACTAAGATAGGATTTTACATTTGACAAGAAAACCAAAAGAAGATGAGTTTTTTTTACAAATAATAATTTATTATTTGTGTATGTTTTATTTGCCTAATTGAATAAATCTTACATACATGTTAAGATTATACGTATTGAATCACTAGAAACTATACCATTCCTCTATGTATGTTTTATTTACACACTGTTTTAGTCACACAACGCAACTCCAAAAAATAAAGGCACAATTAATTATTCTGCTACTACATTTTTGTTAAGAGTTAAAACAAGACCTTTTTTTAAAAAAAAACAAATATGAACAATAAAGCATATTAATTCTACCATTGCCCTCAAAGACTTGAAATCAAATTCACATTAGATGCACTTCTCATTCTAAATCATCATGTCAAAAAGGTATTGTGAGCTTTAATTTGCATTTGTTACTTTGGTTTATCAAGTTTAACATCTTCAGACTTAATTGCCTGATATAATCCCGGTCATTTGTATTCTCATCTCATCTTGTAAGTAACTGATCTTCATATAAGAACCATGATTAGACTTTTAAAATTTAACACTGACTTACCAAGTGATCAAATCTTGTGTACATAATATGCCGTCTGGTAAATGGTCTAAACAATGCTTATGAGATTATATAAGAGATGCCCCAACAATAACTGTCTTTTAACAACCACATAACTTACCGCAAGGTGATATCTTACAATTGGAGTTGCGACTAGGTACAAAACAGATTTTACAGGTACCTGAAAGTTCAAAGACTACACAGTTCAGATAATGAAAAGTACAGATACTGTGGATATAGTTTACTCGGTCCCAAATGAAACCCTGATCCAAGAACCTCCCTACTCATTTCAACATGTTCTGTATTGCAGCTTGAATCATGAGGGGCGAAACCAAAATAATTGTTGCATGTTGTTGGCCAGATTCACCACTATCAGTTTCAAATGAAAGATTGTTTGTTGTTTTAGGTCTACTATCTTGTATCCTCGGTCTACCAGTTCTACTATCTAGAGCAGAAGCCTTCCACCTATTTATTTCTTCATTAGTGCCTTGGTTTAGTATGGGCATGCTAGAGCTAGGACCAATTCTATCCCAGAAATTAAAATTAGCACCTTCTTGATAGCATAACTCAACAATTAAGCAAAAAGAGGCATGGGTAAATGGACACAAAAAAAGATGACTTATTTGATTTTTAAGTAAATAATAACAAATCACAAAGAAGACTTTTGAACAAAATGATATTTCCAAATTCTTAAAAAAAGAGATTATGTTCGTATTCAACAATGAATGATATTTCCATTTTCATGTTGGTGTAATTGTCTCGAGTCAAGGGTTGATCAGGTTAACTAAACTAGAGATGACTCGAGCTTGAGTTTAGATGTTTCATCAATATTTTAAGTGAAGTCAAGTAAGTCAAGAGTTGATCAGAGACTTGAAAATGATATAAGTCCTAGTAGGACTAGACAAGGGAAAGCCCTAACTAGAGGTTAGACAAATGAAAAGTTCTAACTGAGGTTAGACAAATGAAAGACCTAATTGAGAACTAGCAGTGAAATTCTTAATGTGACTAGACAACCGTAAGTCATAGTAGGACTAGGCAAAAGGAAGTCCTGGTTGGGAACCAGATAAACCTAGTTGGGAACTAGGTGAAGTCCAAGGTGGATTAGTTGGGAGATAAACACTTAACACAAGGTGAAGTCCTAGTGGGACTAGGCAAACCTAGTTGTGAACTAGGTTAAATCCAAGGTGGATTAGCTGAAAGCTAAACACTTGGCATGACTAAAGTCCTAGTGGGACTAGACAAACATAGATGAGAACTAGGTTAAATCCAAAGTGTGTTAACCGAGAGCTAAACACTTAGCGCAAGTGAAGTCTTAGTGGGACTAGGCAAACCTAGTTGGGAACTAGGTCAAGTCCAAGGTGGGTCAGCTGGGAGTTGAACACTCGGCACGTGAAAGAAATCTTAGAGGGACTAGACAAACCTAGTTGGGAACTAGGTCAAGTCCAAGTTGGGTCAACTAGGAGCTGAACACTTGGCATGAGACAGAAAGTCCAAGTGCATCAAAGGTTGACTGGAAACTTTGTGAAGAAGCCTTGACAGGTCAAGGTTGACCAGAAGTTAGGCAATGAGAAATCCCAACAAGTCAAGGTTGACCGGATATTGGACAAGGGAACCCCACACTCAGATCAAGTGAGTTAGGGTGGGTAATCGATTAGGCAATCGATTAAACCTTGTGTCAATCGATTGGACAATCGATTGAATCTGTTCTCGCGAGAACAATAGGAGCCGGAATCGATTGGGTAATCGATTCAGGCATCCTCAATCGATTGGGAAACTTCCCAATAGATTGGGAGAAGAAAAATTACCAAAGCGCAGTAAGTTGTTGAATCGATTGGTCAATCGATTCAGCTCATGCCAATCGATTGGGAAATAATTATCGCGATTGCACAATAGGGTGCTGAATCGATTAGGCCAATTGATTCAGCACATTCTAATTGATTAGGGGAATTAATTAGGCTCAGTTTAATTGATTAAGCAATTGATTCAGAGTTGTTTCTCGAGTGAACAACAGGGTTGTGAATCAATTTGGGCAATCGATTCATCCAGAGTTCTCGAGAGAACAGTGAGTCTCAGAATCGATTGGGCAATTGAATAGAGATTAACTAATCGATTGGCTTAGTTCACTAATCAATTAGGCATTTGAAAAAGAGCCGTTGAACGGGTAGATCTGAGGTAGTAATCGATTGGTGAGTAATGTCAATCGATTAAGAAATCCTAAATCAGTAGGATAAAATGTTTTCACGTTGATTGAAGTGACAACTCTTTTGAGTTTTTCTACAAGCTCTCAATGCTAGTTCTTGGAAGGTTAGAGGTGAAGTGCGGTTGCATTTCCAACCTACAAGAGGCATTCCAAAGCAACAAGAAAGCATCACATGCAAAGGTTCTTCATAGTAAAGATTTTCATTGTATTTGCTTTCTTTTATTGCTTGTATTTGTTGTAAGCTCATGTTGAGTTTGTACAAGGCTTCTCCGCCTCCAAGAAGGAGGTGTTCATAGTGTATCTATGAGTGAGGAGAGTGGACTATTGGATTAGTCACCTCAAGGAGGTGGATACCAAGTAAATCGAGGTGTTAGCATTGCGCTTCAAAGGTTCCGTTACAAATCATCATCAAGAAGCGATTGAAGCTAATCACCCCCTCTAGCTCCCCTTTTGGTCCTAACAAGTGGTATCAGAGTGAGGCTGCTCTTCTTTGGACTAATAGCCGAAAAGAGCAAGAGCTAGAGGAAGAAGAAGAAGTTGAAGTGAAGCCCTAATTTCAAAAGTCAAAGCATTCATCATTAAGGAGCTCAACTTCACAATGGAATTTCAAGATGGAGTCAGATACGACATCCGGGCACCGCCATCATTCCAAATGGAAAGCTTCGACATTTGGAAATCAAGAATGGAGAATTTCTTGATGATGGCCATAGAGCAATGGTTTGCTCTAATAAAAGGTTTCGACGCTCCAAGAGATTCATAGGGAAAACCTCTTTGGGAGAGCAAATGGTCTAAGGAGCAAATTCAAAAATCCAAGGCAAATGAAAAGGTAACAAAATTATTATCAAATATTTTACCTAATGATATTTTGTACAAGATAGACATATATCAAGATGCCAAGGAGTTATGGAGTAAATTATTCAAGCTCCATGGAGATCCTTTCATTTTGCCAAGTCAAGACAAATCCAAAGAGGGAGACTCATTAAATCAAGAGGAAGATGATTCGGAAATTGAAAAGTGTTCAACATTCGAGGAGGAAATTGAACAAGAAGCATCCACCTCAAGGATTGAGAGAGAGAGCGTTGACACTGGATCAAGAAGAGGTCTCTACATCCGGGTCAAATGAAGAAGAGTGCTCCACCTCCACAAGTCAACAAAACACAAATTGTAAAGGTATAACTATTTCCATTAGTAAAAATAAAGATCATATAATGTGCTTTGAGTGTAGGACGAATGAATATTACAAGAGAAAATGTCTCAACTTGGTCGAGAAGAAGACCCAAGTAGCACCCAAGGTGAAAGAGAAGCCAAGGAAGGTCAATATCTTGATTCGCAAGGAAAAAGAGCACATTGTGTGATTCTCATGCAATCAAAAGAGGTATTATCAAAATTAATGTCCAAGGGGGAGGATTTCGACCAAGAACCAAGGAGGAAGCTCAAGTCAAGGGATAGCTTCCAAGATTAAAACTAAGGTATCATTAGTTAATGGTAATTCTTCATTTTATGATAGAAAGCATATTAGAAATAATTTTTATTATTTTAGTACTATTTATCATGAAAATAGAAAATATGATAATTCTAAAGAAAATTATAAAGCATATCATGTTAGGACTACTTTATCTAAGATTACGAAGGTAGAAAATAATTTAGGCAAAATCTTTACTATTTTAGAAATAGGCCTAGGAAAAAGAAAACCCAAAAGAATCAAGAAAAATCAACTTTTGAGCATTTAATGATGAAAAATCAAGTCTTGAGGTCAAGACTTGATAAATTAGGGAAGACCCTAGAAAAAATGACAAATAGTATCAAAGGGTCTAGGAAACAAAGCTAGGTCAAAATAGACAAGAGTCATCCAAGGGCAAGAAGGGTTTGTGATACAAATTTAAGTCCAAGGAAAGCATGACCACCTATCATAGAGTTACATATAGCTATGAAACTAACTCTAGGTCTAGGGTTCAAGCCAAGGTTATAAGGGAAGCTATTTGTAGCATTGACCTTGAAAAGACCAACATGACTAAGGTTTCTAATAAACCTAATAAAGTTATTAAGAATATTACAAGGGAGGTTATCTCTAGAATTGACCTTGAGGAGACTAGTGTGACAAAGATTTCTAAAAAGCCTAGAAAAGTTATTAATAAGATTTTTAGAGAAGTTATCTCTAGTGAGTACCTAAAACACCCAAGGAGTAGCAATAGATATTGGATTCCTCAGAGTGTATTCTTTACACCCTATGTGGGTTTAGAATGTGTCAACTCAAATTGAAAGAGTAGTTAATCCAACCGTTGTGAATTTGACACTTTAGGGCATTTTCAAGGTATTGTGATATCTTGAAAATGAGAAGTTCAACTCTTATTTTTGATGAGAGTAAAGTGTGTCAATAGAATTTGAGGTTTTGAGATTAATCAAATTGACACAAATAGGTTAGAACCCAAAGAAATGTCAAGTTAGGATTTTGACATTTTCTTAAAAGATAAGAGCAACTTAGGATTATTTTCGATTTAGTGATCAAATGATAGATTTAGATGGAAAGTCTAGGTATTTTCTTTATGCTAAAATTACCATGATTTGTTTGTTCTATCATATGTTATGACATCATTTTATACATTCATATTATTATGAAAATTAATAAATGTCATGTTATACATGCATCATATAGGATGATAGTTTT
>JBBUKS010482577.1:0-16359 GCA_038050645.1 Hedychium gardnerianum
GATTGTTACTCGAAGTCTTTGGCCAAAATAATACATGTCAAGAGTATGATACTCTTGGACACATGTCTGAGTAATTTAAATCCATAAGACAAGGAAGTATAACTTGGGCTAGGTGTAACATAGTCAACCTAGTGGGGACTGACACATAGACTATGTCCTGAACTAAGTGGGTATAAGATGAGTGAAAGGAATGAGACACGACTCATTGTAGCTGCTGAAGGGTTCAAAAGTGGTTCTGGAATCAACCATTGACTCATTGTAAGATGAGTCTAGTGGGGACTGATACATAGACCATGTCCTGAACTAAGTGGGTATAAGATGAGTGAAAGAAATGAGACACGACTCATTGTAGCTGATGAAGGGTTCAGAAGTGATTCTAAAATCAACCGTTAACTTTTCAATCAATTGGGGATTGTGATGTACTCCTGGGTGTCACTCATGATCTATTCATAATTAATGGTTAATTAAGAATGACCAACATAACCGGAAACCTATAAGGTCACACACACTACTAGTATATCTGAAAGACTTAAAATGAGTTTGAGAATTGAATTCTTAGATCAAGATAGATAGAGTCTGGTTGGATCAGACAAAGGGAAAATATGAAAGATATTTTATCAGAATGGAAGTGTGGATGAGCTACGTCTATTGAAGATGAATTGGACCCTCTTTGGTTTAATTATAAACCAAATTGGTTTGGTTTTAATTAAAAGAGTTTTAGGTTTGAACCAACATGGTTTAGTCTTGAACCAAATCATGGCTTAATGGTAGTGGATCGGGTTGCTAATGGGCTTCAGTTTTGGGAGATGACTTGTTCTCCAAGTCATTGTAGATAGATATATAAATACCCCTCCATGGGGAGAGAAAGAATAAATTCAATTAAAATTGAAAAGTTAGGTTTTTAATTATCTCTCTCTCCTTCTCTCCTTGTCGCCGTCGTCGCCCAAGGAAGAACCGGAGCCCCCCTTTGGTTACCGCCATTGCCCTGCTGCCACTGACCATCTTGTCCACAGCTCCCTTCCGATGGTCATCCAACGACTGCCGACTGTCCTCCGTCCGAGCAAAGGAACAACAACACGCTCGCTGCTATCCTGCAAGCTCCATGTACGCCACCACTGTCCAACCGAGTCTGCCGCCTACCGAAGCTCAGTGCTGTCTAAGGCGCTGCTGTCGGTGCCGCCCCAAGGTGCTGCTCCGCCTCTTGTTTGTCTCCATTGAGCACTGTTGTCTGTCGAACAAGAAGCACAAGGAGAAGGTCTACTTGCGCTGCCAATTAGCCCAGCCACCGACTGTGCTAGCCGCTGACGACCACCTTCCCATCTCCAAAAGTCTTTGTCATTTTCCATAGTCGCAGACAACAAGTCCCAACCTCTGGATAGCAACCATACGATCGATGCTCACCTTGTATCATACTTTCGGGTTGCCTTATGCCACCGAGTATTGAACCAAGTCCGGGACTCTCTCTCATACCCCTTTGTTTCCGATCGACGACTAGTATCGAAGATACGACTCATGGCTTTGGAAGTTGTCTTGATTTCTTGGCGTGGATACAGATAGAGGCGAGGCTTGACAACGCCGCTGGTTGATGCGATTTTCACTATATGTGATTTGTAAGGTATAACTGATTAAAAGTTAATTCATAAAATTTTATACTACAATTATGTCTGAATGAATGTATCCCTATATGCGTGTGGTACGTGTGATGTAATAAGTAGTTATTATATCTATTTATTTTTTCTTTCACTGCATGTTTACGAAACGTGTATTAGCACGCACCCCCATCGAGCTCCCCAACAAAGGTAACTAAGTATGATTTTTATTTAAAACAAGCTATTCAATTGTCAAATGTAGAATGATGAGTTCTTGAGTCAACTACACACAAGGATCAAGGACATCCTGAACGGGTTCACTTGATGGGACAACCCATCAACAACCAGGACATAATAAGGTATGCACTAAAACTTTCCCCCAAAATACTTTGTGGGCATCTATAGTAGATGCATACAAAGTATCTAGGGATTTTTTTACAATAAAATTGGATGAATTATTTGTAGGATCGATCTTGATGCTAGAGAGGGGGGGGGGTGAATAGCGTTAAGAATTTTACGATCTAAATTTATCGAGAATAACTAAAAGCAATAAAATAAATAGAGTAGTACAACAGAAATAATTAAAAGCTAACTTAGCACAACCTTGATCAAGTAAAGCAAGACAATGTAAGCATGCAAAAGACTTAGTCAAATATTGTGCATGCAAGACTTGTTCAATAGTTTATCAATTAGAAAAGAAATCGACATGCACAACAATTTTTAAAAAATAATTCTTATTTTTAATTTCTCCTTTCTAGAAAGCCTCTATAGGTGGAGAAACCTTATAGAAAAAAATATAAAACTTTAGCACAAAAACAAAAATAAAAATACGACAATAGAACAAATAATAAAACTTTTACACAAGTGTTACCGATTGAAGATTGAGCATAAGATTGCAGCGTATCATCGTCGCAGCACAGAGAGTACGGGAGCACCAAGATGAAAAGTTGATTGATGAAAAAGCACTACCTTGAGGCTCCTTTCATAGCCCTTCTTTTGTTGTTGACATGTCAAGCTCAGGTCGACTGGAAGCTCCCTGTTCGCCTAGAAGCTGTTGACATGGCTACAAATGTTATCCAATAGATAACGTCGTGTGCATACTCCAATCAATTGGAAGCCCTCCGATAGCTTGGAGCATGGTCAAATATGATATTGACCGTCTCACTTAGATCACTAGATCTCATCTTTTATCGGCCGCTTGGAAGCTCCTCCAGTCGCTCGTATGCTCCGGTCGCCCCAACCATAGCTACAATCGCTTGGAACCCTTCGACTTCACCCATCGAGAGTTATCACCAATTAGTCGCCCAAACTCCCTTTCTATCATCTTGAACCGTCAAACTTGCTTCCCTACACTTGTTACGTGTAATGAGTATGATAGAAAGTTTTAAGTTACTCACACTTATGTAGCTAGATGTTCAGTTCTCAACTAACCAATCTATAGTGAGTTGCCAAGCTTTCAGCTCCTAGCCGATTACACTTGGACTTCGTCTACCAAGCCTTCAACTCCTAGCTGACTACACTTGGACTTCATCTGCCAAGCCTTCAACTCCTAGCTAGCTCTACTTGGACTTGATCCAACTAGTTCCCAACTAGGATTTTCTTGCTTGGTTCCTAATCAAGACTTTGCTCCTACCTAATTCCAAATCAGGGCTTCAGGTGCCTAGTTCTACTAGGACTTACATTGCCTGATTTCCAACTAGGACTCGCATCGCCTAGCCTCGCTAGGACTTCCAATACCTAGCCTCGTTAGAACTTCCACTGTCTAGCCTCGCTTGGACATTTCCTCTTGTCAAGTAACTTGCACCTTCACAGTTGACAACATTTCATTAGTACACAGCATATTAATTTTAAACTTAACTATACATCAAAACATAGTTTCGATGTTGTGCTCCCAGCACCAACACTCCTACAACCCATACATGAGCCAAAGAGTAGGTATCTAGATGATACTACTTCAGTTGGCCTAGTAGCCAAGTCTTTAGGGACTACACTTTAGGTAGGCCATAGTTGTACTATAACACTTTGATAAGTGTAACCAGTTGTACTTGTTTGCAACATTGCTTGATGAATAAAATTCCTATGGTTCTCTTAAACGATACAAAGCTTGACTTGTATCCAAAAGATTTAATAAACAACCAAGTATTAATTTCAATGACACCTTTAACCCAGTCATCAAAATTACATCTATTAGATTATTGATATCGATGGCTGTTAGTTCTAATTGGCCTATACAACAACTAGACATTTCCAATACATTTCTTCATGATCATCTTGAGGAAACTATATTTATGGAGCAACCACCTAAGTTCATTCATCCACAATTTCTAACTCATGTTTGCAACTCAAGAAATCCATATATGGTCTTCAACAAGCTCCTCGTGCATAGTTTCATCAATTATCTAATTAATTACAAGCTCAAGGATTTTTATATATCATAAATAGACTCTTCTCTATTCTTCAAACATAATAATGGATCTATGATTTTTTTTCTTATTTATGTGAATGACATTTTAATAACCGACAAAGATCAAAAGGGCATCACAACTCTATTAAGTCTTCTCAATCAATAATTTTTTATTTGAGATTTGAGTAGTACTCATTCCCACATGATGAAGGTTGTCTCCTCTCTCAGAGAAAATATAATACTAGGCTTCTCCAAAGAGTTAAAATGGATGGAGCACGTTCAGTCTCCACACCAATTGCTTCAAACAACTTCTTTGCAACTTCATCCTCTCTTGTTATGTCTAATCCTCAAATTTATCAAAGTATTATTGGAGTCTTACAATGTGTCACTATCACACGACCTGATATTATCTTTGTAGTGAATCGTGCTTGTTAGTTGATGCATCCTCCCACTGAATAAAATTTAGAAGGTATGAAAAGAATACTTCATTATCTCAAAGATACTATTTTACATGGTCTCCTTTTATATCATTAATCATCTAAAGACTTACATGTCTATACTAATGCAGATTGGGCAAGCTCTCCTGAAGATACTGTAGGATACAATACAATGTCTGAAATTATATATTTGGCTTCAATCACTTCTTTCTAAACTTTATTTTGTGTCAAATGTTGCACCAAAAATTTGGTGTGAAAATATAATTAGAGCAATATGTTGGTGCAATCAGCCTCCAGGTTTTCAATATTTGACAATATACCTAAGGTCTAGTCAGTTTGACCAAGGGTTGATCCAAATATGACTTGATGTTTGGAAGAGAGAAGTCTATTCAAGTCAAAGGTTGACCAGATGACTAGTCAGGGAAAGTCCTAGTTGAGGCTAGGAAAGGAAGTCCTGGTCAAAAGGATTGGTGATGTGCGTAGATTATATATGTTTTTAGGCATAGTTTGTTGCACATATGCTTATATTTCACTGAGTATGATTTATATTATCGCACCCTATCTCATATTATTACATGCTTTTACTTCTTTAGTTCGAAAATATACTCTCTTTGTATTTTCATTGACAAGATGCAATTTGGAGCTAAAATGAAGCAAAATAGACATTGGAGTAAGCTTGGGGAGCAAAACTCAGCAAGCATGACCATGTCTCTTCAAGAAACGATCGTGCCTTCATTCTCCAAGACAAGGTTGTGCCTCCCAAAGAACCAAAGATAGATTTCCAACAAGTCTCATGACACGGTTGTGCCCCATAGGTACGATTATGCCTCTTCAGAAGCTCTTCTCAATATTTCCAGCATCTTCCATGGGCAGGTCGTGCCCAAAGGCATGACTGTGTCTCTTTTCCAATCGTGTCACTCGAAGAATCCAGCAACAATTATGATCAGGTCATGCCAAAGGCACGACCATGTCTTCCATTACTTGTTTCCCACGGCCAGGCTGTGCATAAGGGGCATGGCTATGTCTTTTCCTAGAGTTTCCCACGGCACAGCCATGCCTCATAGGAACTTACTTCCGTGTGGCGAGTTGACTTGGTAGTGGGACCTCTAAAAAAGGGCTCAAGATCCCCTTTTTAAGGGGAGGAAAGGTTTTCTCTTCAAGTGAACCTAAAAGGTTCATTTCTAAGCCGATTTCAATGATCTGTCCACCCCAGAGTAAGGAATTCATCCAAGAAGATCGACAAAGCATTGATAAGCATCTCTTCCTTTCTTCTCTCCTTGGGATTGTAAGAATGCTTCTCTTCTTGTTCTTGTTTGTATTCTTCTTGCTATGGAGTAGATTTCTTAGATTTTAGGATTTAAGGAGTAATTGTGATGTGATGTTGATGTATTAACTATGAATTTGTCAATTTCCTTATTCTATGAAGTGTTAATGACTTGTTTCATATATGTGATGCTTTGATTATGATTGATTGAATGTGTGTGTGAAATGTATGCATGCGGATGTAGAGAATTGGTCACCATGTAGAGGGGAGACTTTAGATTGTATGCCCGAGGAGCCTTTAGTGACAAAGGATTACCTTAATCGGACTTTCTAGAATTTTTGCCTTGAAATGAGGACTAATTCTCCATAAGGGATTAGCTAATTAGTGTTTAATGGATTTTTACCAATTAAATGTTAGAAAGTGATTTATGTAATCTAGACTTTATGCCCAGGGAGCTCTTAGTGACAGAGAGTTACCTTAACCAAAATTTCTATGTTACCTCTTCTACTTAATAGCACTGAATGAAAATGGTATAAGCACTCGGGTGTGATCTTCGCGAGTTCATACCTGTAATTTGGTTAGAATCCCTACAAAAATGTAAACATGGAGGTAGGGAGATGAACAATCCATAGATTCATCAACTAGCATCATAATGGATCACCTTTCCCAAACCATCTCTTCTCTTAACAACCAACCTCTCTCATCTTGAACCTATCAACCTCTCTCTCTCTCTCAACTTCTAGTGCTTAGTCAACAGTCCCTGAGGATCGATATTTTTTTATTATTTGTTGACTTAACCATGAACTTGCGATGAGACGACAAGTTTTTGGCGTTATTGCTAGGGACTATTTTCGATTAACATTAGTGATAAGCAATTTAGTTACTCTAGATACTTTTTTTTTATTAATAAATTTTTGCATTTATTTGTTTTGTGAATAGCTTTGCAATTTAGTTTGCTTTCTTCAATTCTGCATTTATTTTTGTACAAATAATTCTATTTTAGAACTTGACTTGAAAGATATTTGGATTTGTTTTTTTGTATGCGAAGGGCTAATTT
Organism: Hedychium gardnerianum; assembly: GCA_038050645.1. NCBI lineage: Eukaryota > Viridiplantae > Streptophyta > Magnoliopsida > Zingiberales > Zingiberaceae > Hedychium > Hedychium gardnerianum. Next base: position 6,752 of record JBBUKS010482577.1, read on the forward strand.
TGTAGGAGATCTTTTGTCATTGATCTTGAGATTAACAAAACATTCAAAAGAAGAAGAAATCTGCAAAGACAGTTAGAAGAAGAGCAAATTCAATCTACCATAGCAAACAAACCTCTGAAAGACTATGCAACACCTTATGCAAGGGGCCTAAGGTCTAGCATCACCAGACCTTTTATTGAGGTCAATAATTTTGAGATCAAACCCGTTGTCATATCTATGATACAACAAAACCAATATGAGGGAGGACCAACTGAAGACCCCAATCAACACTTGGAAATTTTCTATGAGATCTGTGGAACCATGAAGATTAATGGAGTTTCAACAGAGGTTATCAGATTGATGTTATTTGGATTTGCATTGAGGGATCGAGCAAAATCATGGCTCAACTCCTTGTCTTCCAACATTATGACAATATAGGAGAAGTGTGAACAAATGTTCTTGAAGAAGTTTTATCCTCCAAGTAAGGTTGCACATGTGAGGAATTTCATTACAAGTTTTATGCAAAAGACGGAGAATTCCTATATGAAGCTTGGGATAGATTTAAAGGTCTTCTTCGACAATGCCTCCACCATGGATTAGAGAAATGTCTTGTCATTCACACTTTTTATAATGGAATTAGTTATCAAACAAAGGTGTCCTTGGATTCCGCAGCTGACGGAGCTCTAATGAACAAGAGCCTTGATGAAGCTGAGGAGATAGTTGAAAGTGTGGCATTAAACCATCATCAATGGGCATAAGAGAGAAGCAACCCAATCAAAATTTCCAGAAGACATGATATGAATACATTGGACTTAATCTCTGCAAAGATGGATGCCCTCACCAAAAGATTTGATTCAACGAATGTTAATCATGTTAATGAGGTGATTTCAAGTTGTGAGATATGTGATGATACTGAACAGACAAATGAAGCTTGCCAAATAGGAGCAATTTCTACACAATTGTCTCAAATTTTTCATTGACAACTTTAACCAAAGATCCAACAATCCATACTCGGGAACCTACAACCTCGGATGGAGGAATCACCTAAACTTCTCTTACCGCAACAATTAAGAGCAAATTGAGCAATCATCTGACTTTCAACAAAATTCACAACTCTCGAGATTAGAGAAAATACTTGAAGAGATGCAAGTTACTCAGTTGGAAATGAAAAATGATATCAAGCAACTTAGTGGAAGAATGGACAATGTGGAAAAACATCTCAAGATGCTTGATAATAAAGTTGCATAAGTAGCAAGCTCCTCCTCAAGTCTTCAAGGGACATTTACAGGAAAACTTGAACAAAACCCTATTGAGCATTGCAATATTGTTGAGCTAAGAAGAAAACAGACCTTGGGAGAACCCCAAGTGACTGCTACAAAAAAAGGGATCAAAAGTACGCCGATTGGAGAGTCAACTCCTTCCTCCTCACATAATGATCATATACAAGAGGAAGTCGAGAAAAATGAACTAATTGAGAGACCCCCTATGGGGAGATACTGTAGGATCAAAAAGAGCACTAGAGGGGGTGGTGAATAGTACATGTCGCTTTTTCATGTTTTTCAGAATCTCGAGTACACATCAGAAACAAAGAACTAGAAATATAAACAAATAAACACTTTGTTTTTACTTGGTTTACAACCCAGCGGTTGCTAGTCCAAGGCCTGCACCTGTTGAGTACTTTCGTTTGGGCAATCCACTAAAAAGGTCTTCTTCTCTGAATATGAATTCAGAGACGGAGACTCGTCTTTACAAAAAGTGAGACCGGTAACACGTTTACCGACCCGTAAAAATTTGCATATAAAAGACAAGTACAATGAAATTAAATATACCGACGATCGACTGAGATTTGATGGAGCGCGTTGTCATCAAAGCAGCATTTCGGTGTTGTAGTAGAAATTTAGAGTAGCGCGAAAGTCGTTTGATTATCAAAAAGTGTTCCTTAAGCTTCTAATCGAAGATTGCCTATATAGGCTGATCCAGGTGCCTCAATCCTTTGGGGCGCCTAGATTTAGACTTACATGGTGACTCCTCGGTGAAGCTCTATCCAGCAACTCTTATCCTGATCTAGGAGCCTCAATCCCATTGAGGGGCCTGGTTGCTGACGTGTGCCTTCAACCAAAGGCTATCACCTCATTCTGCTCGCGCTGAGGTCATTGAGGTACTTCAATCCCTTTGAGGCTCCTGGTTTGGCTTGAGGCGCCTTGATCCTTCCAAGCACCTGGTTCAGCAAATTCCAGGCTTCAACTTCTGCATCACAATGTTAGCATACACACAATATATAATAGAAGTAATCACATTTGACAGTATTGGGACTGTTTAGTTTTGACTTTTGGGTTTCCCGTGAAACCCTAAGTCGAACCGACACCTATTGTTCCCTCAATGGGGAACGCGTCCTCACCTACTCCTCTTAGGAGAGTTTACCTATTGCCAAACATCTTGACCTCCAGACTATTTGGACTTTCACATAGCATCCGATCTTGACCTTCGGGACTTCCCGCTAGATGTCTGATCCTTGACCCGCCTAGACTTCTTCCTAGTGTCCTCAACTCCTAGAGCTTTCCTCCTAGTGTCCTTGACCCCTAGGACTTCTTCCTGGTATCCTTGATCTGCCAAGACTCCTACCTAGTCCCCCAGACTAGGACTTCATTGCTCAATCTCCCTGATCAGGACTTCTTGCCCAATCCCCCGAACCAGGACTTCATTGTCAAATCTCCTTGATCAGGACTTCTTGCCTAGTCCAACTGACCAGGACTTCATTGCCTAGCCTCAACTAGAACTTTCACCTTGCTTAAGTTCCCTTAGGACATTCTTCTTGAGCTTCCTGCACACTTAGTTAGATTCATTATATAACAATAAACCTTAACTTTAAACCTTTATCATCTATCAAAATATAAGTTTGATTAGCTAATGCTTGCAGCACCAAAAGATTTTGGTTGAATACTTTACCACCCAGAAGCATCACGACATGGGATGAATTAGAGCAACAATTTTTTAACAAATATTTTTCACCAAGAAAAATAATCTATCAAAGTAATCAGATCATGAACTTCAAGCAAAAAGATGGAGAGTAATTATGCAAATCATGGGAAAGATTCCTAGACTTATTGTATCAATGTCCACATGATGGTATGGAAAAGTGGTTGATTGTCCATTTATTTTACATTGGCATATCTTTCACAAACAATACTCAGTTAGATTTGGCTGCAAGAGTTTCTTTGATGAATAAAAGTTTCAATGAAGCATATGATCTAATTGACCATGTAGTAAAGAACCATAATGAATTGTCAGAGGAAAACTTTTTTCCTCCCACATTAGAATTTTCTGAATTGCAAAGGTGGAAAGAAAGGTTAAACATCATAGAGGAGTTATGTTCAGAAATTGCAATCGGTGATGTTGATGACCTTAGAGGAGGAAACATTCAGTCTCGACATGAAACATTTAAGTACTTAGATGATGAGTTGCCCACTTGGACCAAATCAAATCTTGAAGAGAGTACTACTGAAAATGTATGAAGAAGTCGAGATGAATTTAAAGAAGTGCATTTTCAATCATTAGAGGATCCCATGGAGGCAAGTTTGATTCATGGAAAGTTAGATGTTCTAGATGATGGGAGTAAAGAATATGAGCAAATTATGACACTTCAACAAAGCCTTCCAGAACTTAAAGTCACGCCACCTCAAGTAAAACTTAAACCTCTTCCTTCTAATTCAAAATATGAATTTCTTGGACCTAATTCTTCATATCCAGTGATTGTCAATACATGTTTAAATGAATATAAGACCAAAAAGTTGTTCAGAGAGTTAAGCTTGCATAGGAAGGTGATTGGGTATACCATTGACGATATAAAAGGAATTAGTCCTTCTTTGTGCATGCACATAATTCTGCTTGAAGATAATCATAAATGCTCAGTTGAGCATCAGAGAAGGATAAATCCTAACATGAAGGAAGTGGTTAGGAAAGAAGTGTTGAAGCTTCTTGATGTAGAAATTATCTACCCTATTTCGGATAGTGAATGGGTAAGCCTGGTGCATGTAGTTCTAAAAAAGGAGGGATGACTGTGATTGAAAACTAGAATAATGAATTGATTCCTACTCGAACAATTATCGGATGGTGTATGTGCATCGACTATAGGAAGCTAAATAAAGAAACTAGGAAGGATCATTTTCCTCTTCCCTTCATTGACCAAATGTTTGAAAGGCTTGCTAAGTACACATACTTTTGCTATCTAGATGGGTATTCGAGATTTTTCAAAATTCCTATACATCCTCAAGATCAAGAGAAGACTACTTTTACATGCCCATATGGAACTTTTGCTTGTAGAATAATGTCTTTTGGTCTTTGTAATGCTCTTGGTACTTTCCAACATTGCATGATGTCTATCTCCTCGGACATGATTGAAGACATAATGGAAGTTTTCATCGATGACTTTTCTGTATATGGAACTGACTTTGACACATGTTTGTCTAATCTTTCTAGAGTTTTGCGGAGATGTGAGGAAGTTAATTTTGTTCTGAATTGGGAAAAATTTCATTTCATGGTTAAAGAATGAATAGTTTTAGGACATAATATTTCTACACAAGGAATTGAAGTTGATAAGACAAAGGTAGAAGTAATTGAGAAACTTTCTCCACTAATAAATGTGAAAAGGATAAAGAGTTTTTTGGGTCATGCAGGATTTTACTGATGCTTCATAAAAGATTTCTCCAAGATTTCCAAACCTTTGACCAATTTATTATTGAAGGATGTTGAATTCTCCTTTCACAAAAATTTTCTTGATGCTTTTGACATGATTAAAAGAGCTTTGGTGACCGCTCCTATAATGCAAGCATCGGATTGGAAGCTCCCATTTGAAATTATGTGCAATGCAAGTGATTATGCTGTGGGAGCAGTGTTGGGGCAAAGAAAAGACAAGAAAGTGTATACCATACATTATGCTAGTAAAACTCTAGATGATGCCTAAATCAACTATGCTACTATAGAAAAAGAATTGCTAGCAGTCATCTTTGCGTTTGATAAGTTTAGATCATATTTGGTGGGGTCAAAAGTGATAGTTTATACAGATCATGCAGTTATTCGGTACTTACTTAGTAAGAAAGATGTTAAACCTAGGCTTATTAGATAGATATTATTACTTCAATAATTTGATCTTGAAATCAGAGATAAGAAAGGGGAAGAAAATATTATGGTGGATCATCAAGAATGTGTCAAGATGTACAAGGAAACACAGATGACCAATTGCCTTTTGATAACTCCCTTCCAGATGAACATCATTTATCTGTCACTAATATGAAAGACCCATGGTATACAAATTTTGTGAATTGTCTTGCTTGCGGTATTCTCCCACCAAACCTCACTTATCAGCAGAGAAAGAATTTTTTCACAAATATTAAGCATTACATATGGGATGAACCCCTACTTTTCAAGAAGTATGGAGATACGATCTATCGAAGATGTGTACTTGAGGATGAAACTAAGCAAACCTTGCATGAGTGAAACTCATCATCTTATGGGGGACACTCTGGAAATATAAAGAAAACAACTAAAGTTTTACAAGCTGATTTCTTTTGGCTAAATTTGTTTAAAGTTGCACGAGATTATGTACTATCTTGTGAATGTTGTCAGAAAACTGGAAATATTTCAAGTGGCATGAGATTCCTTTAAATTTTATCCTTGAAATTTAGCTCTTTGATGTTTAGGGAATTGATTTAATGGGGTCATTTCCCTCATCATGTGGAAATAATTATATCTTAGTTGTTGTAGATTATGTTTCCAAATGGGTAGAAGCTATAGCCTCTCCTACTTGTGATGGTAAAGCTGTCATCAAGATATTTAAGAAGATAATCTTCCCCATATTTGGAGTTCCTAGAGCAGTTATTAGTGATTAAGGTACTTACTTTATTGAAAGACAATTCGAGAACTTACTTAATAGCTTACTGTACAACTTATAAAACTCCTATTGGGATGACACCATTTCGTTTGGTTTATGAAAAACCATGTCATCTACTAGTGAAATTAGAACATAAAGCATATTGGGCAATTCAACAATTGAATCTTGATTTGAAATTAGTTGGAGAAAAGAGAAAGTTTCAACTCAATGAATTGGATGAGCTTAGAATGGATGCTTATGAGCATGACAAGTCTTATAAGGAAAGAACAAAAAAAATGACATGATAAACATATTGTGTGAAGAGAATTTCATGAAGGAGATCTTGTATTGTTGTTTAATTCAAAATTAAGAATATTGCCTGGAAAATTAAGATCACGATGGACGGGACCCTTTAGAATTCAAAAGGTATATCCATATGGGGCAGTTGACATTTGGAACAAGGAAATAGGGTCTTGCAAGGTGAATGAACATAGACTCAAAAGATATTTCGTAGGGATGGCTGCTAATAAGGAAGAAGAATAATACTTTTCTAAACCTCGTCCTCTAGATTGAGCCAAGACAGGGGTCGAGCTAGTGACCTTAAACGAGCACTTCTTGGGAGGCAACCCAAGGATTTACTTTGATATTCTATTTATATGTTTTAGTTTCTTTCATTTTAATTTATATTTGAACTTGGGTACAGGAATTTTGAAGGAGTAATCGAGACACACGGTCGTGTCTAATCAAGGCACGGGATAGAAGAAGCCATGACAATGCTATATCTATTAGCATGGTCATGCCTCTCTTAAGACTGCCTCCAGAGTTTATCCAAAAAAAGCCATGGATAGGCCGTGTCTTTTTACATGATTGTGTCAATTTATGAAGTCAGAAAAGATGGAGTGAAAGGCAAACCGATCTAACCATGCCATGCTCATGTCTTTTTACACGACCGTTTGAAGAAGAGACGCACAAATAGAACAAGTCATGGGTTGGCCGTGTCTTTTGACACGGCTGTGCCAAACTTGAACCAAGTGAAGTGATGAAGACGTAGATGAAATAGAACCAATCATGCCACAGTCATGTGAATAAATACTACTTGAATAGCTTTCACCACGGTGGGGCCATTTCCAAAGACACGACCATATGGCATCAACTCAAGGGATAAAATCCTAAAACACAACCATGTTTTCTCTCACACGATTGTGCGCCTCCATCCTTCCAATTTCATTTCTTTCTCCTTCACCAATCTCCAAGATTTCTTCCATCTCCCTTTCCTCATCTCCCTTTCCAATTTTTCATTGCATTTGCCAAACTACAATTTAGCCACTATTCATGTCAAAGAAAATTGGTCAATGTTAAATACTAATCAACACCCTATTCCCTCTCCAATAGAGTAATTTACTCACGCTCCCACTACTTCTCAATTTGATTTTTCTAAACTCCATTTCACCCTAGAGACTCTTCATTTTGATCATACTATGCATGTAGATCTTTTAGAGAGACATTGTATTATGTTAGATGATCAGTTTTAGTGTGTGCGACAACATTTTAGGAGGGAAAAAGAATTATTTAAATCAGTCACCAATTTCATTAACCTTCAAAAAGAATGAAAAAAAGGGAGGACAATCGGGGCTTGATCCGATTAACTTGCATGGAGATTGATATTATGTATAGATACCACCAGCACATGCATAAAAGTAAGGATTGGTTTCCTGACCTTCTTAGATTTCCAAGTTTCCCTAATTTTCCTCCATCACCACTTTATTGACTTTCGGTTCATTGGGACAATGAAAAGTCTAAGTCTGGGGGGTTGTACATATGCACATATTCTTGTTTTTGTTTTTGCATTTGTTTCAGTTTGATTTGCTTTTGCATGTTTGAGTTAGTTTGTTATGTTTTAGTTCTATGGCATGTTAGTTGCATCATCATCACATTATAGTATGGCTTGTCCTTCTTGCAAAAATGCTAGCACACTTTTATCTAGATTTTCATGTTGTTGTGATTTATATGCTAGTATGCTTAGTGATCTACTTTTTTATATTCATAGTATCATGAAGTGAGTCATGTTTTTCATTGAAGAGTTTGAGAATTTACCTAGTTTTTAGGATCTCTTTACACTATGCTTGACTTTGATAGTAGATACATCTGAAAATAGTCATGATTCATAGAACTGGACTAGTACATGTGTTTCTAAAATGATTTCTCAACTATATTTTGGTTACTGGAGAAACTCGGATCACGTTAACTCATTTAAAAAAAATCAAAATCCCTTTACCTATTCCAGTGCTACATAATGCTACATCTTGTAAGAACAAAAAAAATATGATTGAATAAGGGAATAAAAATAGTTGTCATGAGTGGAAACTAGCATGTTACCCCTTTGAGACCGAGTTAGGTTACTGGAGAAATAATGATTATGTTTCTCTTGATCCGAGCTATCCTTTGAGACCTTGTGCAGTTTGAGAAAGATGAACCATGCATGTGACAGGTAAGTGTCTATCATTGGAGATACAAGGAACACAGTTAGATGACAAGTTGACTAGGCTTGGAGTTGACATTTGAAATGTTAAGCCACTTATTACACCGAGCACGAAGAACTTTTGCATAGGTCATTCTCAAACAATTCTTGTATCATGCTCATTAATGAAACTATATGATAGGCTTAACATGACTCATTAGAGATTTTGATACACCTTATTGCCACATGAATCTAGATTGCAAATTTTTGCTTGAGGACAAGCAAAGATTTAAGTCTAGGGGTGTGTTGTGCGTAGATTATACATTCTTTTAGACATTGCATGTTGCACATCTACTTATATTCCTCTGAATATTATCTACATTATCGCACTCCATCTTATATTATTATCATGCTTTTACTCCTTTAATTCGGGCATCTGGTCTCTTTGTATTTTGATTAACAGAACGCCATTTGGAGCAAAAATGGAGCAAACTAGACATTGGAGCAAGCTTTGGGAGCAAAATCAGCAGGCATGGTCGTGCCTCTTCAAGGCACGATCATGCCACTCAAGGGCTAAGCAAGATCATGCCTTACAGGCACGGTCATCCTCCAAGACATATTCCCACAGTCAGTTCATGCCAAAAGGGCATGGTTGCACCTCCTCAAGAGACTTCACAAGAAAATCCAGATCAATCCACGGGCAGGCCGTGCCTAAGGGCACGATTGTGCCTCATTGAAACTCTAACAATTGAAGGAACATATCCTCCCACAGTCTGACCATGCCAAAAGGCACAGTTGTGTCTGCTTGAAGCTAGTTTGTCACAATAAGGCTGTGCTAATTGGCACAGTCGTGTCTTTTTACTAGAGATCCCCACGGCTAGGTTGTGCCCTATGGACACGACCATGCCTTTTTCCTGGCATTTCCCATGGCTTGGTCGTGCCTCTCAAGCACGACTGTGTGGCGATGAGGCATGGCTGTGGGGCCTATAACAAGATCCCCTTTTTGAGAGTGGAAAGGTTTCCCCTTCAAGGGAACCTACGAGATCCATTTCCTATCCGATTTTCATGATCCATCCACCTCCGGAGCAAGAATTTCATCCAAGAAGACCGACAACACATTGATAAATATCTCTTCTTCTCTACTCTTTGATTAAATTATAAGAATGCTTTATTTCTTGTCTCTTGTTTGTAACACCTTTGTTATGGAGTAGATTTCTTAGATTCTAGAATTTAGGGAGTAATTGTGATGTGATGTTGATGTATACACTATGGATATGCCAATTTCCTTATTCTATGAAGTGTTTA
>JBBUKS010482586.1:0-16357 GCA_038050645.1 Hedychium gardnerianum
TTAATTATTAATTTAAATAATATATATTTAAAATAGTAAAAAAATATCAAAATATCAATTAATCAGTAAAACAGTAAGAAAAATACAAAATAATAAAAAAAAATATCAGAATATAAATCTGATTTATTAGATTTTTTTAAAAAAATTAGAATTTTTAAATAAAATTTAAAACAGTAAAAAAGAATTTTCATAATATTAATTTATAACATTCAGTAAATTGCGCGCATTGCCTCCGACCGGATGCCTCCGGTGCTACCAGAAGAGGAATTTGTCGCGTGACACATGCCATGATGCACGTGAAATTTTCGCGCGTGTTGTGCCGATTTAGCTCTTGTGGCGGAACGGTAAAAACCGTTTGTGCAGCCTGACACGGAACGATATTTCAATCCATGATTCATAGTGACTAGAACAATGTCTAACGTTCCTACACCATCAACTCTCTATCCCTCTTTAACTTGACATTGTTGTCAATATCCACCTGCACTATCTTCTGCACTTCTCTCAAACTACACTATATGTTATGTTATGTATGTAAGATACATCATAATATTTTGCAATTGCATCAATAGATTATAAAATATTAACTTTCTAAAGGGCAGTCCGGTGCACGAAGCTCCCACTAATGCGGGTCCCGGGGAAGGGTCGAACCACATTGGATCTATTGTACGCAATTGCAAAAGGTTGTTCTGCGACTCGATCCTGTGACCTCAAAGTCACATGGCAACAACTTTCTATTGTAGTATAATAGAAAGTTAATGATCCTTATCTGTGTTGGTCTTGTCAAGTTATTGCACATTAGCATAAGCCTTATATGCTCCATTGCTTCTAACAATGATAAGATCTATGTCTTGATCTCCTCCACTTGTTCATCTAGATATGGACTAGAAATTTCATACACAGGCGATGGATACCAAAACTAGACTTGAATATTGGACATCATGCTACAATGGTACATATTATTTGTTCCATTAGATGTAATTCAATTGAACTACCAAAAAAAATAAAGTAATGCTTTGAACAATGTGAATGATGGATTTCTTCTTCTACTTCGTGTAAGCATATCATTAATCTTGGTCAGCTTACTAGTCTAGTCTGAAGGTCATCAGAACAATAATCAATACTGACAATATTCCCATGACTCCTTCCCATAAAAGGAAAGAAATAACCAATCCCCCGGGACAATGGTGCAATGGTTAGGCCCTCCAATTGATAACCAAGGGATCTAAAGTTCAAATCTCAGCTGGGACGCACTACAGGGAATTTTTCCTCCAGTGAGAAGCGGACCTAAGAATGTTGGCCATTTGGATGGGCCTCCATTAGCGTTTCCCGATTTACCCCAGTGGCCGGTGGAAACTTTTTGTGGGGCCGGGCCGGTCACCTCAAGTCCTAAAAAAATAAAATAAAATAAAAATAAAAATAACCAATGTCACATTGCAATGCAAGAACATGAACACTTGCACTCCTCTCCAATATTAATGCAACAGATGAACAAGTTCCACTAACACTCATTGTGTCATAACTATGCTATATTTGTTACATTGTGTCTAACTCAGAAGGTGCAAAGAGCAACTAGAAACTATGATCATCTATGATATCATTGTCATATCCTTCAAATTCATAAGCTTGTCTATTAAACTTTTCATCTTGTTATTATCATTTGCATTTGACATCTTTTTTGACATTAAATTCCTTCATTGCATGATAGATTTCTTAAAGGACTTTTGAACACATTGAAGCATCCAAGTATCCACTAGTAAAATATTGATTACGGCATGGCTCCACTGTTGCGTTCAATCGTGATATAATCATTGCTAGTGGAATTGTTTCTTAAGGTGCTGTGCATGTCTCCAAGTCAGATAATAAGATTGTTGTGTTAATAATCTATCCACACATCATTTAAGAAACCAAATAATTAAGAAAAAAAAAAGCTTCATTGTTTAATATAACCTATAATACCATTCGTACTAAGTAAACACACTAACAATTCTATTAGTTTAGAGGATAAACTGCAGCAAGATAAGTGATTTTCTTGCAGCAAACAATGTTGATTATAATTTAAATGTTGGAAAATTTCCATTTAAACAAAGTCAGAGCAAATTTTGCAGAGTGAAGCACCAGAAAGCTGATCAGTAGGCAGAACAGATTCTAATCTGATTTGTCTTCTGTCTCAAGGATTGATTCTGCAGAAAACAGATTCTGCGGAAAACAGATTTCTCTAAGCAAGTCGGTAGAAACTGATTATGTTTTCAAGGAGAAACACAGTAGATTTCTGTACAGAGCTTCTGGATCAGTTCTGAACACATTAAAGAAAAAAGGAAACAGAAATAAATTCTGCATATTTCTGGGAAACACAGCACATATTGGAAGTAAATGTGAGAAGCAGAATTGAGAATCTAGGAATGATCCAGAACAAATCTGAATCTGGAGATGCTTGAAATCTGGAAATCTTTTCATGGAAAACAGCTGGATTCTGTGGGGAAAGGATGAAATCCAGAAGAAAAGCTGCAGGAGATCAGCAGGTTGGGGATTTGTTCAGTAGCAGCAACCGAGAAAAAGGGCACAAGAAATCTGGAGAGAAGGAACAAGCAACGAAAACAGCTTTCTGTTACAACGCCGAGAACATAGAGGCACATGTAATGAAGAAGAATGCAGTGAGTGGACCACATATCTAGAAGATGAACCCATGCACACAATCCCACTCGGATACCATTTTAAAGGGGGAAACTTGTCAGGATTCTTTGCCTAAAAAGAAGCTACCCCTCAGTAGATAGATTTATAATTAATCCTATTCTATTTGAAATTTGTTTTGCAACAAATTGAATGTGTTTAAACCTTGCCCGAAATTGAACCAGAAAAACTTCATTGGCTCACTAGTTGAGCCAGTGGGCTAATTGATCAAACTGCATGTTGAACCAGGAATGGACCCAGGCAAGCTGACTGGTCAAACTGCCCCTGATTAACTGGTCCAATTGCATAATTTATTACAATAAATCCTAAACTTTAATAAAGGAAATCATGTCTAATACATTGATCAATGTAAATAACTAATTTATTAGGACCTAAGAACAAGTATTGATTAAAAAAAACTAGAATAACCAATTATAACAAAGGTTGCCAGAGATGGAGACATCTAACCATTGAGGACTCAGGGTCGGGAGTAGACAGAAGATGACTTATAACTGTAAAAACTAAGGATTTTTTTTTTTGTTTTTTACTGATGTTGTGTTAGTGTTCGACTAAAATTGTCAAGTGAACTCTCTGCCTATCTAATATTATAGTAGATAAATGGATATTTTACGAATTTTAAGGGGAATGACAAAAATCATTCCAGTTCTCTCAGATTAGTGAATTTTTACTCAGGTCAATTGTAAATCCAATCTAATTACATACCGGGACCTCTGGTCCATTTTTTCTGATTTGGCAGACCTGATTCGGTTTTTATAATTGTGCTTGGAAGTGTCTGCATCAAAAAGACAAACACCTTATCCATGTGGTCAACATTTACATCAAGTACCAGGAAAACTCCCATGCCAAGAAAATGGATTTTTTTATATTCAAGTATAGACTCAAATGATGCTGTAGTTTAGTTCTATTAACTTAAACAATCAGGTATGTCACTGTCCATACATTGAATTTAAATCAATACTATAAGAAACCAATTCACAGATGCACATATCATAAACCTAATAACAAGCCTTATTTTTTATAGCCGAGTAAATAACAACATTTTTAAACTTTTATCTTTGAACCCTTTTGTAGCAATCCAAAACTCAAAAAAGTAAATCAAAACTTTAGACCATAGCACAGGTCCTCTAGTGAAGTCTTCCTTTAAGAAATGGTATTTGTTGATGACAAATTTGCAATTTGTACAAACAACAAAACATAAAAAAGTAAGTTTTTATGAGTTCTTGTATGATGTATATTTAGGCAAGCATAAAAAGGCACCTTCAAAATGCATATTTAGGCAAGCATAAAAAAGAAAATCAACTAGAAACAAGGAAAATCCAGGGAAATGTATTTTTTTTAATCTTCCAACCTCTGTAAAATCCTGGTTTGAGATGGCATCAATGGATGAAGACTCCATCTTGTTTAAATTCAAAATATCCAATGCAATGTCTGTTGATTTCTTGCCCACTTTGTATTTTTCAGAAACTAAATGTGTGCCTGTATATAGAAAACATGATTCTAAGGATAGAAGACTTTGAACTGAATGGAAGCTTTGATCAATAAACCTTACCAATAACTTGAACAAGCCTATACATCTCTTGCTTTTGACCTGCAGCTGAAATCCTTATTCTAACAAAAGAGCCAACAACTTTCTCAGTGAATTTGGCATCATCAATTAAATCCTCCATCAAATTTCGACGTAGATAAACAAGATTGATGTTATGGACATCTATTGCTGCATAATCATCAAGATTGGACTGAAGTTCTCTCTCTCCAAATCTTCTACGGTTTTTCTGTCGTTTATCAGAACCAATATTTGTTGGATTACTGTATTCTTCATCATCCATTTGACCACAATCAGAATCCATAGCTCCTTGGTTGTCATCAGTACCAATTTGGTGAACCTCTTTAATTAAAAAGTGAGACTCCAAAAGCTTTAACATCTCAAAATGTCCAACACGTTCTTTACCAAACAAATTTTTTAGTCTTTCGTCACAAACAATTTGACTTTTTTTTCGAGGATCACGAAGGTTATTTTGCTTTATGTATTTCAGTAAAAGGGCTTGAACATCAAATTGAGAAAGAACAGAATTGTCACCATCCTTCATGTGTGCTACAAATTCTAAGAGTGCTGGCGAAGCCCATCTATTGTCTTCAGAAAAAGATTTCTTCTCCCTCTCAATGCCTTTGGCAGGATGGTCTTCATCGACCAACCTTTTAGAACCCCTCCCAACTCTTTTCCTTAGAGAAATGTTTTGGCAATGTTTGGAAGAGCCATCAGAGCAGGCTTCTTGGTCACCATTAGCACCATATAATTTGTCAAATGTTTCATCTTTACTCAAACAAGTACCAGATCCTTTCCATGAACTTCTAGCATTACTAAGCTCTTCGATTGTGAGTGATACTTTTCCTTTGAGAGTTAACCAATACACTTTGAACAAATATTCCCAGCTACTCTTGTCATCAAAGTCTACCCTGATCTGCCACAAAATAAAGAAAATACTTTAAACAAAATACTGGAGTAAAGAGATGATGTTTTCCACTCAAGTGCTCTAAATCATCACTTTAAATAGCTGTAAAAATCGGTGCACATGTTTCATAACATCATGTCATTGGCACAAGTTTTGTTGAGGATAATAACTTAAAGGAAATGAGCATTACCATTAGAATCTAAATACAAATGATCCTAATTGTCTATATTGGAATCATTTTTGATATATAAGGTGAGCCACAGATTTGTTTCTATCTATCAAATATCCCTAAAAGAGTGATCTTCACATGGGATCATAGCTATGCATCCAAACCTATGATCCATAGCGCAGCTTTGATCTGAGGTCATCCACACAGGCAGGGCCTCAATCATTAGCCTAATCATCCAGATCACACATCCTTGTAGTCCAAATAATGGATATCCTAAGCTTCTCCGACCTAAGATCCTGACAGCAAAAGGCCAATTGCATTCACCTCCCAATTTTTTTTCCTCCCCGTCTCATACATCATAAGCTTCCAATTGCCCAGGAAAATTTACTGGCTACACCTGCTAATGAAAACTGGCCCCATTATATCACTCGGACACAACTTTAATTTAATCATCCTTGCTCAACCACAGCACACCCAATCTGCCTCTCTGCATGGCCAAGCCAATGCACATTTCCTTGTCTCCATTTGCTTATTCCCAGAACTTCAAACCACCCCTGAAAAAGATGGACTTAAACCTGACACAATGTGAAATGGTATTTGAATATCCTAGGAGAGTTGAAATTCCAACCCAGTGGAAAAATGGTGTACTATGGGACTGTGACGCCATATTTTAGTCCCACTGGGGCTCTTACTAATTCAAGCTTATGCATCTTGGACCAGTTGTTAAGCCTAACAAAGTTAATGGGTTAACTCTCTCAATTAGGAGGATTGTTGAAATTTATTTTAATAAGGCCTAATATCCAAGGCAGGTGCAATGTTTAAAAAATATTGCCAATGTGACAACAAAACAATTACATACTACTGATTTTCACATCTTGCTGATTAGTGATGATTGAGGGTTGTTAGTTGGATTTGAATATTGACAAATGTCAAGCCTTAATAAGGAGAAGATTCTAAGATCTTTTAGTAGGAGAAATTGTGACACCCTAGCTTAAATTCACACAAAGAATTGTGGGGTAATAAAAGAACTTTATAAGCTTAGATGAGTTATTAACTACTATTGATTTAATTTAGGCTAAATAATGCTCCTAAGATATCTAGTATTGGAACTAATTTATCCACATGTTCATAAATATACTTTGGTCAATCAATGAGAGTTAGACTTGAATTGAAATAATTGAAATAAACTCAATAAAAGTACACCATAGTATAGGATATGGATACATTTTGATATAAGTATCCTTTGGTCAATCATTGAGAATTAGACTTGAATTGAAACAAACTCAATATACTTACACAAAAATGTGGAACCGCCACATCAGTGGCCCCCCTAGAGCCGGTCCACGGATATGGAGGGAGGTAAATACAAGTACAGGTGGAAGGCGCATAGCGGGGACTATCACAAGCAATGACACCCTGGGGATCCACCCCTGCCCAATCCGGACAAACTACCATGCGCCCACCATATGTAAACTCAATATACTTACACGATAGTATAGGATATTACTACATTTTGTTTTTTTTTTAATTTTGATATAGAGTTGACAGTATCATACATAATCCAATAAGATGATATGGACAGAATTAACCCAAAATACAAAGAAAAAATCTAAAAGTGGAAGTGACATGACAAAAATATATAAATTAATGACACAAATTGGCCTTTTACAATTTAAGCTATTTTTAAAAAATCCTTGTTAAAAGTTTAATCAATCATAGACTATAAAATTGATTTTAAAACATAGACTATAAAATGAATTTTAAAAAATATGTAATTAGTTTTATTAGCCGACCCCACATAGTGGGATAAGGCTCGGTTGTTGTTGTTGTTGTTATGTAATTAGTTTTATGTTGCCTTGTATATTTTTATATTGACACAAGTGGCACGACCTATTTACGACACGAACTGTCACCCTTACCTTGGCATCATGTTACCCTTACTTTGGAATCAGTCCTCTTTGTTGTAAGTAGTACTTTAGTTGCTATTTATTCTCTTTTTCTTACTAGTCTTTTTATAGTATTTTATCTCCTACCCTAAATAGTAGACAAAAATCAAGGATGATATATGAAGAAAATTTTCTCATCTCGACTAGTCATGCATGGAACCATCCAAGATGGGCTATGTAGTGGTTAATACCATCAAAACTGTAACAGCAATGCTAATTGCAACAGCAAGGTGGATTGCCATAAAGTTCATTGGACTGCAACAAATTAAACTAAGATTAGGGACCTACTTTACACTTCTTCTCATGTAACTCAAGATTATATCTAATTAGTGATTAGCCCACTTGTCTTGTTGGAACATACAATTAGCCTACATGAGATGGGGAAAATTCTTGATAAAGTTTTTTTTTTTTTTGAAAGAAAACAGATTAAGTAAAAACATATCCAATTTAGACTAAGCAAGCAATAGAATATTGGCCTTTAAATTTGATTTTGTTTGTCACTAAGAAAAGAAAACATAATTATATAAAGCATTCCATGTAAGCAAAGCCAGACTATTCTAAAAAATCCAAAATAAACTAAACTGATTTAGATAAGTTAGATTTTTTTTGGTTTGGACCCAATATGACAGACACCAATATTTGTAGAACAACGACATGAGTTTGTCGTTCAAAAGAAATAATATGATGTGAAGATTAGAAAATAACTTATAATGATTAGATACTCCTGTTAGGCATAGCTTGGTAGATTTAGAAAGCCACTCCATAGGGTCAGAGTGGCACAAATCACTTCTTTGGCCATCGACTTTCTACCTTTCTAAATCAGATTGAATTGTTTAATGGTGAAGAAGTTTGATGATATTTCTCTAATTGATCATGACATGAATGTGGATAGCATTATGCAATTAAACCATAAATGCATTATTGATTACAAATCAGGACTTCGCATGACCTAGCTTGACACCCTCCCCATGAATTGGGTCAATCAAACACCACACTTCTATAACAAGTTTCATATTAATTATCTCATGCAACGACAGGAGAATGATACATCGCACAAAAAGTAATGTGCATAATAGATTAGGAAGATGGTTGGCCCATCCATGAGCTTCAGCATTAATAGATTTGTGAATATAGATGCCATCTAGATGCCTATTGTTAACTTGTACCGGTGGAAGACCACTTTTGAGTTGTCTTAAACATTTCTCGTATGGACTGGTAATGTTGTAATCTTCATTGTATATATCTAGTACAAAATAGTTGTTTTTTCTGCCTCAGCGCCTTAACACCAAATACTCAAGAAATAAAGGGTGGTCTTTAGATTCAAAAGGAACTTGGAACACATAATGCTTTTAGTAAAATAGATTAAGTGTGCATATATAGTCATCAACTGTATTGGTGAACAAACAAGACAAATCTAGCCATCATTTGTGTGCATGATATTGGTGCTGCACTAACAGCACATGGTGAGATTCCTGTGCATTGAGGAACCAAGTAAAAGTTTCCTCCTTTAACTACCATATAATTTATTCTTTTTTCTTCGTGATCTAGTTTTTTGCATCCTTTCACACTAAAAACAAGATATTGCTCCAACATCAATATTCAACTGAAATCATCACTTTGTACAATCTTTAGCAAACTAACAATATAAACCACTATCCTATACAACCTCAAGCCCAAAAAACATTCGACATAATTGAAGCTAAGGAGGAACAATCATGTTCCATAAACATCAGCCTGAGCCCTGATGATTGCATCTAATTTGACTTAAAAACCGTAATATGGTTCACAAGTTCCAACTCCAAAAAGAAAAGAATGTGTGAGTGACGAAAGAAGGCAAACCTTTTCCTCATTAGCTTCTTCATTTGATTCTATTAACATTATAGTCTTGTAGCAGGTCTCACAGAATCCCTTTTGGCCCCGAACACTGAAAAAATTAGCTCGACTAATGCAAGCTTTGCAGACAGAATATGTACAGGTATAGCACATGTAAGTGACAGCCTTTTGACAGATGCTGCATATATGCCATCCTACAAACCAAAAAAAGATCCAACATATTGTCAGAAGCAAGGAATTAATTGCATATGCTAGTTACTGGAAAAGGTTCCATTACTTCAGGGAACTAACAAGAAATTTAGAACAATGAGGGCAAAACACAATCTCCCAGATATAGGAGATCAAACTTTTGATATGTAACAAAACCAGCATGGTGTGGCATTAGCTTAATGGAATCCACCGTAATCAGAGGTATAAGTTAGATATAAATAGAGCAATAAGTTGAAATTATGACATAAATAATGATAGCATAACCAAGGTTAGGTTCAACCTAAACTGATAGCAGAACTTATTCAAGTTTTGATTGTATTGCCAAAACTAAGGTGAGGTTCAACCTAAATTGATAGCAGAACTTATTTAGCCTCAAATCAAATCTAAACATTAGTGATAAATTAAAGATTGCCTATGTTCACTCACACCTTTGGTATAGTATTTATGAAGTCATATTTAAGTCCAACCTAAAGTGTATATCAAACGAAGCCAATCAAAAGTGACCTAATGTGTCATGGGTTCAACACCTATCACAGAATAATGATCCTGAACACTGCCAAAAAAATTCACAAAAGCTACGAGCACAATTCCTATCTCAAATTGCCACGTTCATGTTGGCATCCCCCTTGGTGAGAGAGTTGATTTACCTTGTTTTAGCATAAAGTTCATTAGAAACAATAAACTCATAAGAATGTGGTATCAGAACTTGGCAGAGATCTAGTGGTAGATAGTCAACTTAGGTGAGTGCCTATAGGCACAAATAGCAGATCAACTTAGCACAATGGCTTGTCAATGTTTGGGTGGTATATCGTTGATGGTGTAATGATCTGTTTCAGTCAAGCATATATCTGCCACTGAAAAATTCAGTAGAGGTGGAAAAAACTTGAAATACAAAAAACAATGAGTTGAAGATGAAGAAAATAAAGAACAAGAAACTAAATTGATGATATAAAGGGATTAAAGGGTGCTTGTCTAGTGAAACCATAATGGAATGTCATCTTTCTAACAAGAAACACGTAGGAACTGAAAAGGAATATTCCGCCTCCTGCATAACTTAACAGCACGCATGTAAACATACCACAATTCCAACGACTCCGTGGACGAAAGAAGGACTCATCCCGGTGGATGCAGGCGGGGTGATATACTTTAGGACAGCCCCTAGTATAAAGAGAGTAATTCAGATCAAATAACAACAAAAAATAATAATAACTTGAAGAATTTAGATAAAACACCAAGAGAGAGGAGAACCAGGTAAACCCACCTGCGATCACAAACCACGAGGTTACCACCATCAAAGCATATAAAACACACTTCCTCCTCGTCCTTCTTCTTTGGCACCGTAGCCTTCCTCCCACCGCCGTGAACCTTCGGCGGACGCCCGCGCTTCCGCTTCACGGGAGCCGGAGCGGCGGCCACCTCAACTCCCAACCCCACCGTGCCCTGATGGATCGGCTCAACCGAATCCACCGGCTCGAAAGCAGAAGCTTGCTCGACTGCAGAGCCATCGAGGTCAGCGGCCGTCTCTGCGCTTATCGGCAGGGCATCTTCCCCATCGAAGGCGCCACAGCTCAGCTCAGTCGGCTCGAAGGCGGGCGTAAGGTTGAAGAGAGAGCCCAATAGGTGGGATTCGACCGTCTCGTAGGCGTCGGAAGGCACCACATCGCCACAGCCATCGCCCGGCACCAGTAGTAGGCGGCGCGGTGACAGTTCGTGGTGCTCGGGATCGAGGACTTCGGAGGCTGGGGCATCGCCGACCCCTGGCTCCATGGATGGAGACCGAGAGTTCGGGCGAGCCTTAACTGAGATTGCTTCGGTTGCTATGTCCGAGGGGTAAGGGAGGACAAGTAGTTCGGGTCTTTGGGTGCCCAGAGACCGGAGAGGAACCGAGCGGTGACTGTGGCGAGGTGAGATGAGATCACGTAAATAAGTTTTTTTTTTTTTTTTAATTTGTTAGTTTCGTCTGAGACCTGCAACTTAAGAAACCCAGTGCGTATAAACCAAGCCCACATGAGGCCCAGTTGTAGCCCATTTACCTGAAATATCTATATTATGGTTCATCCTTGCAAAAGAAAATTAAATAAATAAATAATATCTGTTCGACCTATTAGTTGTGTGAATGTTGGTCGGCGAAATTGATTTTTTTAAAAAAAAAAATTGAGTCAGTTTAATTTATAATTTTAAAATAATTTAATTTGGTACAATAAATTATTGTATTCAGTATTTTAATCTACCTTGACTAAAACATTAAAAAAATATATCCTACAATAAATATTTATCTTTTATATCCTAGACTTAGCTAAATTCATTTAGATGCGAACCATTCAATCTTAATTAGCATAATATTATACTCAGTTTTTAAATTTAACACCCCCATGCTTTCCACTAGTAAAAGATCTTTCAAATCATTTGTCCAAAAAAAAAAAAAACTAAAAAAAAACCACAACAGACAGTAGCAGAAACAATAACTTGAAAGGGTCCAAAAGTACACGTGACATATTATGTTCACTACTGAGAAGCTCATCAAGAACTTTCACATCTTGTAGATGCCAGAAAAGATACAGTTTGAGAAGCTCATCAAGAACTTTAACATCCTGCAGATGCCAGAAAAGATACAGTTTGTTGAAGCTTCACTTCTACTTCATCTGGACGATTCCTGCACTCACAAGCTTTTGTATCTTGTGCAACACCTCAGGGTTCTTAAGGTGATCCTGTGCTGCCTTTGGATTCTCCTGGAAGTCAATCAAGACCTAAAAGGCAGACAATAATTTAATAATTCCACGTGAAATTAAAAATACAAATGGTATGAATTAAATACTGGAACTAAAAGGTACCTGACGCATAACAGGGTCTGTTAGAATGCTTTGTATTTCTGGGTCCTGCATAGCCTTTGCCTGGAAACAGATTCGAGTAAATAACATATACAAAAGTGAAACATTTACGACAATAGGTGACGTACTAACCTGTCTCTCTTTCAATTCCTCTGGACTAATTTCCCCCCTGTTGGTCTTATTGACCTGTTCAACGCACCTGAAACAAGATAATGAATATTATTGCTAGTGTCAAGCAGAACATAAAAAGGCATAGCTGAACTAATAACTTTGCTAGTATCAAGAAGCACAAAAATAGCATAGCCGAAGTAAGAACTTTGCAATAACGAATGAAGCTCCCTACCTCCTGATGCCATCCATCAACTCCTGATTGTTTGGGTCATGTTTCAAGCCCTCCTGATAGGTCTCTAAGGCTTTGTCATGCTCTTTCATCAGGAATTGGATAGCACCTTTCCTTGTGTATCCTTTAGAAAATGATGGATCCAGCTCAATGCACTTCTCAGCATCTTTAAGACCTTCTGGCAAAGCACCCAACTTTGTGTAACATGCTGCCCTATTGCTGTAAACCTTTAAAAGCACGAGTCATGTCAAATTCTATGAAAAAAGCTGAGTAAGAGTTGGAATTACTATTAACAAGTGAGCGTTTTTTATTGCACAAGACAGAATTTCCTAAACCCATCTTTTAAGAAGCAAGCTAGGTAGGAAAAGTACCCTTTGGTCCTTTGGGTTCCTCCTAAGAGCTTCAGTATAGTGTTTCACTGCCTCTGGATACTTTTGCAGCTTGTAAAGTTCATTGCCTGGACAGTAAAAATATCAAAACACATTGTTATTCGGGCAAATAAAAAGCCACTTTAATGCAAAATGGTATAAAAGTTCATCAAAATTATTCAAAAGAAACAAACAATTGCTGCACAAAAGAAATGGACAAAGGATAAGGGATCAAAAACACAACACCAAACCTTTCTCACGTTCTTCATCTGCTAATTTGGGATCAAAGTATTCTTGCTGTTCTAATTCTTTCTTCATCCTTTCAGCATCATTTAGTTTTTTCAAAGTGTCAGGGTTACGGTGTTCAGTTAGAGCTTTCTGGAAAGTTTCAATAGCAGGTTCATAGTCTTTGGAGGTTTTGGCAAGTTTTGTGAGTGCAGTTCCCTTCCTAGTCAATGCTCTAGCAATCATTTTGAAGTCGGAATGGAGTTCTCTTGCACGCTCAACAGCTTTATCACAGTCTTGTATGCATTCTTCATACTACAGAAAACAGACAAATGTTGAAGTCTATTGAATACTAAGCCAGCAATTTGAGCTAACAGGCTATTGAAGTAATTATACAACAACAACCAAGCATTATCCCACTATGTAGGGCTATTGAAGTAATTATAAGACAAAAAATTGCATTAACTCACGCCTTTATTGAAGACAACAAAATATGAAAGCTGTGTGGACATCACTATTGCCAAATATGTCCAAGTATTGCACACATGATATTTATTTTTGCACATCAGTTCAAACAGAAGATAAGATGATTTGTTGACTGTTAACAATGTCCAGAAAGAGAAGATAAAGGCATAAGAAGTATATCTAAATAGCAAGAAAAAAAATAAACAAATCACTATTTATAAGAAAGGTACTACTTAGCAAGCAAAAAGGAAATAACCCCTCATTAATAAGAAAAGGAACACCAATGGTTCTCAGATTCAGTGGCATCTATTTGCAAGGATAACTAAAAACAATTAGATTTGTTATTTTGAATGCTCAATAAGATACTAAGGAATTTCCAATAAGAAGCATTGCTAATTGAAGCAACAGAAGCTGCTAATTGAAGCAACACTGCTATGTACAAAATAACCAACCTCAATACTTAAATCATTCAAAACAAGATCTACTTGTCCACAGAAAAAAAAAAATCCATTAGTAAGCTTCAGTAATCAAAAGCTGTAAAGCAAGCACCGAGATCATCTTGCATTATTCTATATGGAGCATAATATTAACACGAGCAACAATTTAACACTAGAAGTCCTATCATGACTATGAATTTGAAGAAAAACATTCAAACCATTCCTTTTCATTACATAATCCAACAACTTCATTGCAACACTCTTCTTTTTCATTGAGAAAAGCTTCCATTCACTATTTTGTCTATGCGCGCAAAATACATGAATTCTTAACTTGTTATCAATGTTGTCAACCATGAGAATTGACTCAGATTTGTACCTACTCATGACCAGATACTTGTGTACCAAGTAAAAACGGTTGTGGACATGCAAACCGGAGTGAATTCATGTAGACTATCAAACATCTGGGCAAACTCAGGTTGGCTCATGCACAGAGCATGAGTCAACTCATGTTTCATTGCTTTCCCATACATTCATCATTTCCTTTTCAGTGTTCTAGTTGTTCAACAACCACAATCACAGTCTTCTTCTCTTGGCTTCTGCTCAACCTGTTCTCTGATGACACTTTTCACCCAATCTTTCATCTTAAAAGTTCTATCAGGAGATTCAGGACTGTTGTCTTCTTCTCACCACCTGTCATCGACTTGCTTTCGTCAACTAGCTACTTCTCCATCCCTGTTTGTTTGAAGGAATATCCCAGTTCCAAACACCAAATGCATATAGAAAATATTTTGGAAACATACACTATGAAGAGCATGTTGTATGCTCTTCCCTGTTTTTCCTTAGGTAAGGGAAAGAGGAAGAATTCAAGAGGAAAGTTCCCTTTAGCTCTTCCCCATTTGGTGCTACAATCCAAGCAAAATTACCCTCGCCTCTTTCCCATTCAGTGCTACAACCCAAGCCTCTTAGCCCCAATATTTACTATAGCCTTTGCCCCAACCTCAATTAAGCTGGTTGTACCCTATGCCTTGATTCCAAGCCAAACTTGCCACTACCTCTGCCTCAACCTCAATCAAACTCACCATCACCTTTGTTTAAACCTTAACCATTGCCTCTGTCCGACCTCAACCAAGTTCACCAACACTCCAACTCACCTAGATCTACAAGCTTCTCAAGGTTTTCTTGACTTTTCTTTTTCTTTCTTTCTTTTTTGCCACTTCATTCCTTTTGTTTTGCACAATTATAGGCAAACATGTTTGGGGACAAACTGATTTTCGCAAGGAAAGTTTAATCACCTTGAAACCTATATGCCAAAACCATTTCTATTATGGGAGTAAACAAAACCTAAGGCTGTGATTGCTTTAGACAAAAGAAGTGGGAGGGAGAGGAAGGGAATTAAAGGAGAGAAGGGAGAGGGAAGATAGGAAGGCACAAAGTTGATGACTTCGTAATGGGAAAGGAAAAGGAACGGATGTGGGAAGGGGAGGAAGTACCAAATTACTCGTGCCTCCATTCAATTCTCCACCACAAATTCCTCTCTTCAAGCTAGTGCCCTCCATTTCCTCCCAACCACTACCAATCACAAAGTTGATGCCAGCATGACCAATCACACTTAAGCCAACCTACACCGCAATTCCTTTACACCAACCCTTCAACACTCAGAATCTCTGTTGCAAGCTCTTCTTGTAGATCAACAGCTAGTAAAGCCTCAAGAAGATGTTTGTTACCCGCACTGAGGACAAGGATTTTAATATACTCTAGCTCATGCACTATGTGAACAAAATCAGGTAAGTAAGGAGGTAAGGAGTTCATACTACAAGAGAAGTTTAGGAATGGGAGTCCAATGAGTTCAACTGCTATGCACTAGGCGTACAAACTCGGATGAGGTATGGAGCTCTTAGACAACTGTGGCCTTTAGATCGTGATACTAGTACAGAAGCTCAGGAATAGGAGTCTAGCGAGTTCAACTGCTATGCAAGGACAATGATGTCTCTTTACATCTTTTGGCTCCTTTTCTTTGTTTCTTTTCTTCCCACATCCTGATGTCCCCATTTGTTGATTACTCTGTCAACTTGAGACAAAAAAGGAGCCAATAGATATTTCCACAGGAAGAATTTAAGTCATTTGTTCATCCTGAAGTAAAAATGACCCAAATCGTTTCATCAAATTATTTATGGACTTCCATCCACTCACAATTCGCTTGAGTTAACCATAGAAGAGAGCATCTAATTTCCTCCTTTTCCATAAAATCCATTCCCACCTTCAAAGTAACCTCAACAAAAAAGATGAAGTATAAGAGAAATAGAGTAACTCCGCCCATGACAAACTAGTCATGGCCGGTCCCAAGCCCGGATAAAGGAGGAGGGTTGCGTTAGGTTGCCAGCCAGCGTTAAACTATGGC
>JBBUKS010482603.1:0-16357 GCA_038050645.1 Hedychium gardnerianum
AATGTTAGTTATATTCTCAATGTCAAAAGAGGGTAATCATCTAACTACTTTGATGAATTTTTTTAGATCTTGCTAAGTCATTGATTTTATTAATTTTTATGCCAACTTTTTTGTTTGTTTTGATTGTAGCCAAACTTAAGATTGTTATTAAAGATGTCTATTTGAATATGCCGCTTGGAAATTTATACATGCCTTATTCATGAAAATTGTTGTGTCAATTACAAAACCAAATGATGTTGTATGTCGGGACAAACAATTATTTGTTACAAACACTTCTTTCTTATAGAAGAATGTACCTCAAGTTTGTCAGACTTACTGATCACTGTCTTTTATATAGCAATATAGTTGAACTAACTTGCACATTAGTTCAACCATAGTTTTATTTAAGGAATTTCATGTAAAATCTTAATAAATTTCTGAACTAGTCAGGAAATGAGATGATAATAGATTTGTATGGATGATTACAGGGAGCAGCAACTACATGTTATGTGACATTACATCTAAACCTCAGGCGTGTGACTGGGAAGTACTTCGACAATTGCAATGAGGAGGATACGAGTAACCACACCAAGGATGAAGAACTAGCAAGAAAGCTTTGGGATTTAAGTGAGAAGATGGTTAAATCCAATGAGTAAAGAACATTCAAGGCAAGAGGATAAGTAGCATCTACCAAGATCCTTTAAGCTCATGCAATAAGATGTAGTCGAGAGGAGTAGTTTTGAGTATCTCATAATTAAAATTTCTTTGTGTACGAGTAATTATGTTTGTTATAGAAGTGCAAGGATGATAATTTGTATACAGTTGTTTATTTCATAATATGTTGTTAATTGAAGCAGATTCGATTTTCATTCATCTTCTATTTGTCTTTGGTATTAAAAAATAATAGTTTAAAATCGTTGCAGAACTATTGTCTATCGCACTTAAAGATAACGATTTTTATTCGTTGTAAAACTATTATCTTTGGTATTAAAAGACAACGATTTAAAACTGTTATCGTTGAATGCACTTTTAACAGCAATGTCAATTACAACGGTTTTTAAATGACAAAGACAATAAATTTTATCCGTTATCTTTGATAGTTTTTCTTGTAGTGATCATATAACAAAGGGAGACATTATACTTAAGTATGTTGAATTCAAATCTAGCAAAAAATTTACTACTCCAATAAATATATATATATATATAATAATCAAGTTTTATTTCACTACATATGATTAGCTACTTTGACATATACATAATAGAATAAAATTTATCTCGTAATAAAATTTAAGCATGAATTATTTTTTAGATATTCTGACTTTATTTGAATGATACTTTTTGTTTACATGTCTATTTTTAAGCGATTATGTTTTTATCAGTTTATAAATTTTGCTTGACTATCGTATCTTAATAGCATTTATTTTTCCTTTTAGATACTGACAAATTTTTATTATGATGCACTTATATTTATTTCATTGTTATGCATCATTTTTCTACATGTATTAATAGAGATAAATCGACCATATGGGATAAGTTGATGGCTAGTGTATGAGGTATTATCATCATGAGGTCTGAGGATCAAATCCTGGCTAGTAGTCAGGTTTCTACTCCCCTTATGCACTAGTCACTGTTCGAGCTAGCTAGACTAGCATCCGTGATTTACCTCTTCCGTGATGATCTTGGGACGGACTAGCGGAAGCGTTGTGAACGAATATTTCGCCTTTTTTTGCCATCATTAATAGAGATAAGTCTTCAAAATAGAGGGAAATGTAATATTTAAAACAAAAGAAATTAAAATTTTCTTAGAAGGAGTTCTAAGAATTTTAAACATAATCTTTTGAGAACTTATCAAAAAAAAATGCTTTGGAAAATGCTTTTATACTTATTTTAATTTATTTTATAATTGTATTTTTTAAAATTTACTTTTTCAAACAATTTGCATGTATTTTTTTCAAAAAAAAAATCAACATGTTTGTAAGTATTTTTATAAAATATTTTACAAATTTTTATTTTTTTCTCTATTACTTTTATTTTTATGTGTGTCAGGAAGAAAATAAAAAGAAATTAAAGTTAAATAGTGGGAGAATCTAGATGAGAAGAGAAAAAGAGAATTTAAAAACGTTGAAATTTTTAATAAGGTTATAAAAGGCACAACTTAACTCACGCACTTTGGTATTCTCTTTTACTTTTCATTTTATTTTGATCGAGAGAAGTGTGGTGGTAAATAATATATTTTTTCCTATTTTTTTCTAATAAAAATACTTATATATAAATTAGTTTTTAATAATGATAAAAATGAAATATTCACCTCCAGTATTTTTGTCAATTCGTTCCAATATTAATATGAAGAAAATAAATCATAAAGATTAATCTAATTAATTCGAACAATGATTAATACATGAAATAAAATAATTTTTTTACTATTAATTAAAATTTAATTTTTAAATTTTATAATAATAATATTTTATATATTAATCATCAATCTAATGAATAGAGTGTTGGAGCAATTAAACCATTAAATCATTAAACGGAGGCGAACTATTGAATCTTATTCCTTCGATGAGCATCCCTTGGTTACTCCTAACCTTGAGAATCACAGCCACTGCGTAGGCTGGTTACTTGGCTAGAACGCTTTGTCAAACAAGTTACAATTAGAGCGGAGGATGTTAAAATTGAATTATATGAAATTGAATAAATTAATTTTTCTTTCAAAATAATCTATTTTTTTTCAAATTAACTGAACTAACTCAATTTTTCAATAAAAATCAAATAAATAAAATATCATATTTTTTAAATTAGAATATAAAAATTCATCAAAATCATCATAATGCTAGATTTCGAAAACAAACACCATTTTAGTATTGAATTTCAAAAATTAATATTATTATGGCGTTAGTTTTCAAAATCTAATATCACTGTCATTTATGATTAATTTTTTATCGGTTTATTTTTTATTTTGATTTATTTAATTTATTTAAATAAGAGATTTTAAAACTGATTTTTTAAAAATAAAATAAAATTTTGAAATAACCGAATATAATTTTTAAATTCGATCGATTTTATTAATTTAAACAAACTTTTATTCACTTAGTTATAATAATGATCGTCTATTTTTGAATAATAAGTTATTCAAATTACATATCTTTTTAATACCAAAATAACTTTACATGTATATTATCTAACTAAGAATTTGGCAACAAAATTTTATTGCGATGGTAAAAAATGAGATAAATTTTTTAGATAATGAGAGTTCAAATTTTACCTAGAACATATTATACATAAGAAGTTTGAAAAAACTAATGACGTTGAATTATCTGTTAGGACTCATTTATATTTTTTAATTTATCCTGTAAATAATTTTTTTTTATGAAATCAAATTAATCATCTTTAAAATTAATCATAAAAATTAAATACTTAATTATATATATAATATCTAACTGAGAATTTGACAACAAATCAATTCTCATCCAAAAAAAAATTATATTAATTTAAAATTTATTCAAAATTCTAATATATTTTTAATTTTTTTAATTATCCTAATAAAAATTCTAATAGACTTTTCAATCTCTTTAAAACTTTTTAACTTATTCAAAAATAAAACAAATAAATTATTTTTTAAATTTTTAATAAATTATAAAAATTAGCAACTTTAAATAAAATTATTATTTTTAATAAAATATTCTCTTAAATCAAAGAATACTCAATTGCGTATCAAATGGAAAGATCGAGCGATTCAAATTAAATTTAATTGCATTACAAGGTAAGCAGAGGTAAACTAAAAATATATTTTTAGTGAAAAATAAATTTAAAAATATTGATCCTTTGAATAAATTTTTATTAATCTTTTTTTTTTATTCTAGTGATCGATAAAAAACATTTCGTAAAATCAAACATATCATTTCTAAAATTAATCGATTCGAATAATTAAAATATTTGAATTATCAAAAAAAAATTAAAAATGAAAGTACTTTTTAAATTAAATTTAACGGTTATTAATTTATTTTTTCAATCATCTTTTAACTTTTTTATATCAATTTATATTTGCATTAGCATTACTCATGTTATATTCATACTTCACATATATTTTAACGGAAAAGGGAGGAGATGATCCCATGAAACTAGAATTATTACCTTTGAATACTATCTAAGAAAATATGTTTACTCAAAGTCCATTTTAAAGTTAAAATTGCGAATGCAACATACACACTTCAAAACCTATTGAAAGGGAATGCCCAATTATCATAAATGGTGAAGCATATCTGCATCCATACAAATAAAAGAAAACCTAATACAAAGGCCCAAGTTGCTTTTGCGAAACCAGAGCACAAAGAACGTATCTAAGCATAATGCATTTACTTAAACAAACTGAAAGAAAAAGAAGAAAGAAAATAAAAGAATATGCATGGTCAAAGGAACCGTAGCTCAAAAATGAATCAGCTGGAGCAGTGTCAGATGGCTCTTAAGGATTAATGTTGCAGTCTCTCAAATAAACTTGGTCGTAGTTCACATATTTAGACCAGTAATTGCGGTACTTCCCGATGCCTATTTCAAGCCAAGGTTTCATGTTTCCATTGTAGTGTATCACAGCTGCACCTGCAATATCTTTATGGCTCACATTTAGATTGTACCCAAGCCCTAGAACATGCCATGAACGATCTAGAGGGTAAGTGCGCTTCCAAAATGTTATTAAGCCTGGTGGAAGAGTACCCAACTTCCACAATAGTCTGTCTTCATTCTGTAGATAAAAAAATGTTAAGTAACTTCGACGTGTCAATGAAGCATAAATGTGGATCCGAACTTGGTAAACCATCGAGGTTTGCATAGAGGATAACAGTGTATGAATAGGCCACGGAAAAGAATGCCGCACAAGTATCTACATAAGCAAATATATAATGCTGAATAGTGGTCACTAACTGTAATTTGCTAAGATAACCTGATTGGCATTTTGATACATACTTCAGAGAGAATGAAGTTAGTGAAATTGTACCAAAAGTGCTTTATGAAGAATAGAGCATGTTTCTTACCAATTTTTGCCAATGATGATAGATGTCTGTGATGTTTTGCTTCCTCCACTCGATCAAATCAAATACATTCATCCCATATGCCCAGCCACAAGCACGTGGGTCAAAATTTTTGGCAATAAGAGGATTAGAAAAGTTGAGATACCTATCAAACCGATGGAAATTTTCACCACAGGTCTCAGCTGCACCATTAACTTTTTCCTTGAGATCAATAGCCCACAGAGAGGAAAGGTCTTTCTGCACAACGACATCATCGTCTAGGAAGACAACTTTGTTGAGCTTGGGGAAGATCTCTGGTAGATAAAATCGCAGATGATTTAGGATAGATAGATACTTTGGATTTCTAAACTTCAAATTTCCATCAGACTTAGCAAGGTGGGACTTGAAGTAGTAATCTATCATAGACTGAGATCCAAGCTGCTTTAGAACCGGACTATAGCTTGAGTTTAGCCATGTAAATTCGTCAACATTCTGAACCTGAATTGCAGTTTTCCCTGGTGGATTTGCTAAAAACCACATCTTCATTGCTGCATAGTTGAGCCTATCAGTAACAATATGGAATACATGGTTTTCCGGGTCCTGCAAGTAATAAGAAAAGAATGCGTCGATAAGCATGAATTCAATTTTAAACTCAAAATAAATAAAACACAATGGTTAAATGCAATTAGAAGATGACCTTAGCATTTAACATTGTAGAGTTAACAACTGCTGCAGTCGCTAGTACATTGTCAGAAAAAAGTGCATAATGAAAGAGTTTGGGATCTTCAAGCTTTTCTTGGTGAGGGAACTGCTGTTTGTTTGAGTCAAGTGAATGATACGCTGTGGTGAGATGCAAAGGAAGACAGTGGAGACCTCTAGGAAGGGTTTTTGCGGCAACTTGTGTCAGGAACAATTCCTGTTTTTTCTGAGCTCTCAATTGGTCCTCTGCAGATTGATAAAAAGCTCGAAGCTTTTTTATCACAGAAGAGCAGTCATTATGAATTTGTCTGGCTTTTGCCAAAGTTTGTTCCATCATCTTCAGTTTCTCATGGGAACTAGATCAAACAATCAATCACACATGTAAATTTTTGTTAAGTCTGTAAGAAGCACTATCTTCAGTTTGTTTGCTTTTAATAAATATAGAAGACACTGTATCCTAAAATGCAAACTGGATGCAGCAAAAAAATTAACAAGGGTTAATTAAAAACAACTCCTAGGATGCAACAAATACAGGTGCATTATCAGGCAATGAGAAAGGTTGAATACAAATTAATCCCTCATCCCTCAAACTTCCATCCCCAAACTTCTTTTTTTTCTCAAGGAAGCCCTTTGTAAAATCATGGGACCAGTTCAGCACGTAACCCAAAAAGAATGAACTATTTGGGAATGAATTTAGCTGCCAAGGTTGTGTTGTTGCAAAATAGAATAATTAAGTAGATGCTACTGCCTCAAAGCCATAAAAGAATGATGATGCTGAGTATAACAATGATGATGATAACGATAATCACACATACATAGGACATACAAACTTTCATAAAATAGAAAAGGAGGATGACCTTACAACCTGAATATGGAGGAAGGATAAAGATACTATTGACTAACTTGATATGCTATGGAAGTGGGGCATACAGAGTATCTTGTAAAACAGAAAATAAAGGATGATCTTATGAATATGTTTCAAGCTTGATAGTACATTTTGTTTTCTTAACCTGAATATGGAAAGGATTAATGTTGCTATTAACAAACGTATTAACCTTGTCATATCCTTATCCAAGGGCAAAGTAATGCTCTATTATAATTCTATAATCTAAATAGAAACAGGATAAATGATATCGAATGAAAAGTTTGTTTGCACTAAAGAAGATGCAACCAAAAATAAGAGATTATACCCTTTTGGCAGTTCAGTGTCATTAGTTGCATCTCCAAGTGTGTGCTCAACTTCCCTCACCCGTGCTCGAAGCTCCCTGATGAATTCAGGATAAGTTCTGGAAGGCGAAAGGCTAAGATAGACCTTTGCCCTTATTAGCTGGTCCTTGAATTGCTGAACTTTTGCAAGAGATAAGCCACTTGAATCAACTTTAGAACTCATTTCTGGATTATGAAGATCCTTTTTTAAAAAAGAAAACATATATTTAGAGATGATCACTGGATTTTGTCTAATTCAAATTTAGTTGGCAAAGAAATGAAAAAACTACCAATGTATTTCTGTAGATAAAACAATGCTGATTTCAAACCCTCTACTTAACACTACCATATTTCATTGCTAGACTAATCAAGTTATATTTTACAAGAGTTGTATTCAAATTGAATAACTCTCTTTCTAAGTATCCCTTCTCTCTGAAGTCGTTATTCTTCATAAGTATGACCTTATTGGCCTTGAATACTAGCATGATGTCTCTCTTGATTAGCAACCATTTCGATAGTAAACTTTTTTGAATATTAAGAACGTGCAAGACATCAATGAGCATTAGCTTTATTCCCGAGGACATATGGAGTATGATCTTTCCTAGTCCTACGACCTTAGATTTAGATGCGTTACCCATGCAAAGTTCTTGTCTAAAGATTGTTGAAGTATAGGAAGAGAACATCTCCTTATTAGCACATATGTGTACGTGTTGCTCTTGTGTCAATCCACTAGTCTCCAAGGGTAACAATCATATTGGTTTCGAGTACCAATGCAATGAAAAGTGGATGTAACACATTTGTTGTGAGCGAGTATGTCCAAGTAAACTACACCTGACCATGGGGCTTCTACTTTTCAAGACCTCGTTTTTGCCTCTTAGAGAGACAATCCTTAGTTCTATGGTTAGGTTTTCCACAGTAGTAGTTCCCTTGGCCTTTTAGTTTAGGTCATTATTGTTAGTGTCAGCCTTAAGAGTCAATCATGAGTTGATTGACTTAGGGCATATTGTATTATATTTATCAATAAAAGGCAAGATTTTGATTATTATATTTATTTCATGGTTGTGCTAGCTGAATAAATATAATAATGCCCTAGAATAGTAGGTTCTAATCTACAACATATCAATTGATTGAATTGATTGTGTGATGCTGTTGATATATATATAGAACACTACTTTTAAATATTCCTAGTCAAGTATTAATATACAAAGGGCAACATTAATACATTGAGACTAGCACGTAGGTCAATTGATGACTTATTCTCACAAATTATGGATATATGATATCAAGTTGACACATGAGTATATATTAGAGAATATGTACTGAATTGATCCGCTTTGAGAAGTTTCATGGATCGTTATATGAGTGTCATAAACATTCTCATAGTGACTATTAGTATAAATAATCCTTAGACTTGAAGTCACTACGATTCCCTACGTAAGGAGTTGTGTACTTTGGTATCGACAAACGTCACCTATAACAAGGTGGACTATAAAGTCATTCACTAGGTATGCAATAAGCTATGCAGAGGGATGTGAATGATGTAGATGAGATTTGTCCCTTCCATATAACGGAAGAGATATTTGTGGGCCCCTTGATTAAGTAGGACTACTGAAATGCATGGACATGCTCAAATAAGTCAATATAAGATATTAAGCTTATTTGGTTAAGTGAGTCTACTTAGAGATCAAGAAACACATAGATTGATGAGAGGATGACACGGTTTATGCCTCATGTATCAATCTAGATATCATGGACAAAAGGATTGAGTTATACAAGATAATGATCACAGATAGGTTAGGTCGGATCTCAACATTCTTGTCACTTGGGTAGGAATGATGCATTGCTAGATGTCATTCATTACTTATGTATCTAAAATAGTTTTTGAAACACTACCAACGTTATGAGAACATATTGGGTAACATACAAAGATCATGTTGATTTGGAGATTGATTTATTTTTGTTTGACTAAAATAATGTGGGTTTGAACCTTAAGTCCTAAATGAATTTTGGACCTTAAAGCCCAACCCAACTATAGAGCCCACTAAGAGGAACACTAATAGTCATCTCTTCCAAGAGTGTGGATAAGGTGAAGAGGCAAGTTGGAAGAGGTAAGGGTTATCCTTCATTGTCACCTTAATTAGCACTTAATGAGGTTGAGAAGGTGAAGAGGCAATAGTGTTCTTTTCATTGCCACCTTATGTAATCATCTCTAGCAAGATGAGAAGGTGTGTGAGACTCTTTGTTTTTCCTTCTTCTTCTTGAATTTGTGAGTAGCAAGAAAGAAGGTTTGTGAGATTCTCTAATTCTGTTGTTTGTGAGATGAATCACAGGGATGTGCTTGTGTGGATACCGTAGAGGCATGGACATTCTAATCACGCTCAGAATGTCCAAACTAGCATATCGCAAAGGTTATTCATGCATCAAAGGTAACAATTATATTCGCTTAGAATAACTTAAGACATAGTTCTGCATTTGCATGGATCTTTGAAGGGATTAAATTTTCGCTGCATGTTTGTTTATTGATTACTATAGATCCCTACACAGGGTACCTCAATACGATTGTGGCGCCAAGATCCTCTTAGGGCGCCTGGATCCCTTACAGGCACCTGGATCAACTTTTTAAGGCTTTTTAATTTTTGCAACATGGAGTTAGCACAATAAATACTATAATATGAATTGGAAAGATTTGACAGTCTTTGAAATGTCCGGTCCTGACTTTTAGATTTCTAGTGAAACCCTAGGTTAGACCGACGCCTATTGTTCTCTCAATGGGGAACACATCCTCACCTAATCCTCTTAGGAGAGTTTACCTATTTGCCAAACATTCGTTTCTTCTGACCTGTTTGGACTTCTGCTCAGCATCCGATCTTGACTTTGGAGACCTCCCACTAGATGTCTGGTCTTTGACCTGCCTAGACTTCTGCCTAGTGTCCTCAACCCTAGGGATTCTCGCCTAGTGTCCTCGACCCGTAGGACATATGCCTGACATCCTTTATCTACCAAGACTTCTGCCTAGTCACCTTGACTAGAACTTCCTTGCCCAGTCCAACTGGCAAGGACTTTTTTGCCCAGTCCACACGATCAGGACTTCTTTGCCTAGTCCAACTGACCAGGACTTCTTTGCTCAGTCCAATCGACCAGGACTTCCTTGCCTAGCCTCAACTAAGACTTCTCCTGGACACTTGGTCAACCTTGTTAGAACAACAATAAGTTTTAACTTTGAACCTTTGCCAACATCGAAACCAGGTTCGATTATCTAGTGCTCCTAGCACCAACACATCATTTCCTAGCATTCTGTCAAACTCAACCTATCGGGAATTCATAATTTCCTAGTATCCAATCAAGGTTCACCTATCGAGACTTCACTATCTCCTAGCATCTAGTCAACCTTGACTTGTTGGTACTTCACCATTTCTTATCATTTGATAAACGTTAACCTACTAGGACTTCCCGTCTCATGTCTTACATCCGATCAATCTTGACCCACAAGGACTTGTTTATTAGCAAACATCTGATCCAACTTGACTTGCTTGAACTTCTCAATTATCAAATATATGATCCTCTTTAACTTGTTTGGACTTCCCTCATTGCAAAGTGTCTGGTCAACCTTGATCCACTTGAATTTCACATCTCATGTCAAGTTTGGTATTCCATTACCCACTTGGACTTACCTTTGACAACTCTCTGTTGGACTTTCAACAACTAAGTGTCCGATTCTCCATGTCCCACTTGTACTTTGCCTCTCATGTCAATTTCCTATTTGACTTCCAACTACCAAGTATATGATCAACCGTGACTCACTTGAACTTCGTCCTTGTCAACTCTCTATTAGACTTTAAATTATAAAGTGTTTAGTCAACCATGAGCCACTTGGACTTCTTCATTATTAAATATTCAGTCAATCTTAACCTATTTGACTTTTTACTCACATTAAATATATTAATCAAACATTGAAATTTAATTCGAGCCAACTCAAGGTTGATCAACCTTGATTAGAGGTTGATTACAACAATAATCCATGCACGCTTTTAGTTATCATTTCAACTACATATAAGTCATCAAATAATTAACCAAGTGTTTGGTGGACCTTCATTGTTTAGACATGTAGAGTCTTAGTGTCTTTCTTAAGATTTTAGAAATTCATTTATATTCATAGTTAATATAGTTGGTGCAATCGGCCTATCTTGGTCTTGATGGACCAAGGATGTGTTTTAATGTTTTAGCAACATATTGAACAATATGTTTAAGCTATATGGATGAATTAAGTAGTTCAAGGTTGATGGTGATAGTGGACAAAGTCCAAATGATCGAGGACAACTAGACATTTGACATTGATTGAAGTCCAATAAATGATGTCGACTTAGGAAGTCTACGGTGTTGGAAAGGTGATGTGTGCGAACTGCAAGTGCACGGTTGTTGTCAAATAATAAAAGATATCAATCCACAAAGACTATAAAATTGAGTATTGATCGAATTAACAAAATAGGTTATCTAGAGAATCACAATTTGTAAGAAGTTGAGAGAAAGAAAACGAGTCGAACGCAAGTAAGAAGTTGAGGAAGAAATCTAGATTTGGGGGAAACAATCCGAGGACTTTGGTTTCACCACAATAATCATTGATGCCCTAGGTTCTATTTACTTTCCTATTTCAATTTTTTTTCACATGCAGGTGGTCTATCTGAGATATGGATATAGACTTTTAGAATTATACCAATGTACCTACCCAAACTCAACGCCTATTTTCAAGACGACCTTACTAGAGTGACCTCTTTCTCAGGGAGGATCCTATCATGATGTCACACGGTCCTC
The DNA here is from genome assembly GCA_038050645.1 of Hedychium gardnerianum. Classification (NCBI taxonomy): domain Eukaryota; kingdom Viridiplantae; phylum Streptophyta; class Magnoliopsida; order Zingiberales; family Zingiberaceae; genus Hedychium; species Hedychium gardnerianum. The sequence goes on from JBBUKS010482603.1 coordinate 11,694, forward strand.
TAGGTGTCATCCCATACTTTGTGACACCGAGTCGGGATAAACCCATTAAGCTCTACGATAGCCAATAATGCCTTGATGAGGATTTGGATAACTTTCATGACCAACACCTCATGTCTCGGTCTTTATGGGTTGGAGATTTGGGTTCACCTTTCGATCCTTCCTCACATCCCATGAGATACAAAGGTGCATGGTTAGTGTCACAAACATGTAAAGACAATAAAGTCAGATCATGAAACAAACACATCATGCAATAGGGAAAAGATAAATAGACTTATAAAAAGCATGTCAACAATACATCGGACTACTCCCTTATCCTAGAATCTAGAGAACTACTCCATGGAGATGGAGTTACAACCAAAAGACATGAAATTAAGCATCAATAACTCAAAATTGAAAGAAGAGAGAAGAGGTAGCTTAGTCGAATTGGTGCTGGTGTGTTCGGAAGGATCACCAAGCACCAAAGGTGGATGGATCACTTCAATGGCTACTTGGAATGATGGCTCTAGGGTTCCCTGTCATGGGAAAACCTTGCCCCTCTGATCAGGTGGCTTCTTGGGCTTTTATAGCCCTTCCAACTGTAAAAAAAATATTTGAAATTATTCCAACCATAAAAAATAGTTGGAAATAATCCAACCATAATGGTGAATTTGTCGTGCCACAGTCGTGTCGCGCCTGCAGCTGGGTTGGAGCCCAAACACAGCTGTGTTCGACCCAATGGAGAAAAGCATGGTCATGCCAAGGGGCATGACTAGAGGGTTTTGGGCATGGAGCTGAGAGGTACAACCATTCCATGGGGCATTGGCTTAGCAATGTTACATGCTATGGGGAAAGACACAATCATACTTGAGGGTACGGCCAACCCGTGTCTCTCCATGTTACGACTGGATGGGGCACAATCGTGCCCCTATCATGGTTGTGCCAAGAGCACGACCAACCCCTATCAAGTGCTGAAAGCCCTAATTTTGCTCCATTTTTTGTTTAACTTCAACTATAGGAACACGCTCGTGTCATAGGATATAGTCAAAGTTTGTTCCTTGCATTAAATCCTCGTTCCAAGGCCTTTAAGTTTTGATTTTGCTCCATTTTCACATCCTATCAAAGAAAAAGAACAAAGAGTAGATCTCCGAATAAGAAAAATAAAAATAATGAAAAGAGGATGTAAGTATACAAAATATGCACATTAGATTACACATAATACATGCAAAATAATACAAAAAACCACTCATGAAATACACGAATCAAATACCCCTAGACTTAAACTTTTGCTTGTCTTCAACCAAAACTTACAATCTAGACCTATGTGTGTGATTAATGAATCATAATCCTTAGGGAATCAGTCTAATTCTATCATGCAGTTTTACTAATAAGCAAGACAACCGAATTATTTTAGTGTGACCTAACTGAATGTTCTCCATTCTCAATGTAAAAAGTGGTTCAACTTTTTCTAGTTTTAACTTCTAATCCTAGTCAATTCATTATCTAACCGTGTTCCTAATATTTTCGGTGATAGACACTTATCTACCACATGCAAGGTTTGTCCCCGCCAAAAGTGCTATACACCATCCACACAAGGTCTCAAAGGATTACTCGGTATCAAGAGACACATGATAGATATTTTTCTAGTAACCTAACTCAGTCTCAAAGGAGTACCTTATTAATTTTTCACTCACAATAATTATTATTTTTATCTCATTTTTTATTCTTCGCGATGTGCAATGCTTAAGGAACTCTCTTTTTTTACAAAATTTTTATTGCACTATTTTTTTCTAGGATTTTAATATTTCCCAATGAGTACCATGATCCGAGCTTTCGGTTACAAAATACAGTGAGGGGTCATTTAGTAAACAAGAGTACTAGTCTGGTCCGATAAATCATAACAATTTTCAGATATATCAACTATTAGAATCAAGCATAGAGTGAAAAGAGATCGTAAACAACTAGGCCAACATCAAAGCTCTTACAACAAAAATACTGCTCAAGTCATGCTACTACTGGTAGAAGAAAATAGCTCACTAAGCATACTACCATAATATCACAAGAACATAAAAATCTATCATGTTGTAAGGAATAACTAAATAATGCATGATGACATGTAAACATGATAATGCAACATAAAAAAATGATGATGCAAATAAACATAACAAAAACTAAGCTAAAAACAAACAAAGCTAACTAACAAACACCCCCCTCCCCCAAACTTAATTTTTTTAGTGTCCCAATGAAAATAAAAAATACTAATATGGAGGAGGAGGTGGAAATTTAGGTAATTGAGGGAGATGATGTGCATAGATTATATATATTTTTAGATACTTTATATTGCACAACTACTTATATTTCATTGACATGATCTACATTATCGCACCCCAATTTATCATGTTATCATTCTTTTTACTCCACATTATTCAGAGATCTACTTTTTCTTTATTTTAATTGACAAGATGTGTTTCAGAGCAAAACAAAGCTTAAATGGAGAGTAAAGCAGAAAGCAGAGTACAAAGTAGAGCAGGAAGTAGAGTAGCGAGGGTCAAGACACCTGACTGTGCCTCAGCAACAAAGAGAACCTTAGCCACGACCTTGTGTCTCAGACATGGCTGTGTGACACTTCTGAAGAAACCTCATACACGGCCGTGTATCTTAGACACAACCATGTATAGACAGCAAAGCCTCAACAACATTGGGTCATGCCTCACTAGAATGGTCATGCTTCCATACTAGCAAGCCTCAACTTCAGGTCGTGCCTCTCAGGCATGACCGGGCGCCAGAAAAGTAGGGGTCATGCCCCCGCTTATAAAAGGAGATTTTACTAGGGAAAACACAAGGTCCATCACCACTTCATTTCCAGATATTTCACCGGTGATTCGAGGCGGCATTCTCCGATCCATCCATCATCCAAATAAGGAGAGCACTCCCGAAGGCCAAGGCAACAACCGACTAAGCATTTGTTCCCTCTTCTCTCTATATTAGGTGTAGAATATTTCTTTATTTGTCTTCATGATTTCTCTCCCTCTTTATAGAGTAGATATCTCACATTCTAGGCATAGGGAGTATCTATGATGTGATTGATGATGTTTGAACTATGGATATGTCAATTTCCTATTTCTATGAAATGTTACCTCTTATGCTATATGTGTTGTGTCTTGTACATGTTTGACGAAATGTGTATGTGAATGATGTATGTAGATTTAGGGTGTTTGCTTCTATGTCAATGTTGCTACTAGAATGGATAATCGGGAGATCCTTAGTGACAAAAGATACTCATTCAACTAAACTATTATGCCCTTAGTGTCAAAGGGCATCGACACTTACCCACTTTCTAGAGTTACAAGACATTGACATAGGAACTAACACTAGCTACATATGAGTAGTATGGAGAATAAGGAGATGAACATATTATAGGGACATTATCTAGCATTATAGTGAAACCGACAACCTAGAATCGCTTCCCAAACCAACCTCCACAACTCCCTTCCCTCTTTTCTTGGACCTAGACCTCACATGCTCTCTCTCTCTATTTCTCTCTCTAGTTTACAAGCCTTCACACAACTTCGATTAGTCTAGCTACTTGCTTCACAAACTCACTAATGTGTTAATCCACAGTCCCTGTGGGATCGATATCTTTTTATTATTAACAATGTAACCACGCACTTGCGGGAACGTAACAATTTTTTGGCGTCGTTGTCGGGGATTGTTGAGATTAAATTAGTGAATAATGATTTAGTTAGCTTAGACCATTTTTCTTTTTGTTAATAAAATTTATATTTTATTTACTTGTAAATAGTATTTTTTGTTCACACATACATAATTCAAAAAATATTGCAAATTCATTTACATATTTGCATAATCCAAAAACATTGCAATTTCATTTTACTTATTTGTGGATAGTTTTTTGCTTACACTATACATAATCCAAAAATATTGCAATTCCATTTTTGTTTCTTGCTTTCATACTCTATATTCTATTTTTTTTCTCTTCACACGAAAATTTGATTCAGAGTTTGTTCTTGTATGCGCAGAGCTACAGATAATCTATTGTCATTTGATATAGAGATAGATAGAACTTTCAAAAAAAGAAGAAGAAATCTGCAGAATAATTCAGAAGAAGAGCAAGTGCAAATAGATATAGCAAACAAACCACTCAAAGACTACGCCGCACCTTATGCAAGGGGTCTCAGGTCAAGCATCACTAGACCTACTATTGAGGCAAACAATTTTAAAATTATGCATGTGGTGATTTCCATGGTACAACAAAATCAATATGGGGGTGGACCCAATCAAGATCCTAATTAATATTTGGAGACATTCTATGAAATTTGTAGAACCATGAAAATGAATGGAGTGGAAGCAGAGGCCATCAAACTATTATTGTTTGGATTCTCACTGAGAGATAGAGCAAGGACATGGTTAAATTCCTTACCTCCTAACAGCATTACATCTTGGGAACAATGTGAATAGGTATTCTTAGAGAGGTTTTTCCTCCATGAAAGATGGCACATATGAGGAACTTAATAGCTAGCTTCAGACAGAATGAGGGGGAATCCCTCTATGAAGCATGGGATAGGTTCAAAGGACTTCTAAGACAATGTCCACATCACGGATTAGAAAAGTGGCTAGTTATTCACACTTTCTACAATGGAATTAGCTATCAAACTAAGGTCTCTTTGGAT
>JBBUKS010482620.1:0-16356 GCA_038050645.1 Hedychium gardnerianum
TTCCTTCTCCATGAAGTAGATCTCCGAATTCTAGAATGTAGGGAGTATTTATGATGTGATGTTGATGTATGAACTATGAATTTGCCTATTTCCTTGTTCTATGATATGCTTATGACTTATTCTATTATGTTGTGCCTTGTTCTTATTTGATTAAATATGTGTATGGTGAATGTATTTGGATGTGAAGGATTGGTCACCATGTAGAGGAGATGTTTTAGATTGTATGACCGGAGGGCTCTTAGTGACAGAGGGTGTCTCTTTAACCGGACTTTCTAGAATCATCACCTTGAAATGAGAGTCAATTCTCTGCAAGGGAATAGCTAATTAGAGTTTAATGAGTTTTTTCTAATTTAATGTTGGGAAGTGACTTGTGTAATCTAGATTGTATGACCGGGAGACCCTTATGTGACAGAAGATATCCCTTTAACTAAACTTTCTATGTTATCTCTTTACTTAATAACATTGAAAGTGATGTTAACACACCGGTGTAACCTTCATGGGTCCATACCGGTAATTTAATTAGAATCCCTATAAGAGCATAAACATGGAGGGTAAGGAGGTGAACATATATTTAGGACATTAACTAGCATCATAGTGAAACCAAAATTTTAAAATCATTCCCACTAAGCAAACTTCTCCCGACGATCTCTCTCTCTCTCTCGTTCGTGACTTCAAACAACCTTCGATCGTCTAGATAATTTTCTTTGCAAACTCGATTAGTGCTTAATCAACCGTCTCTGTAGATTTGATATTTTATTACTTGACGATATAACCATGCACTTACGGTTTCACAACAATCACATCTTGGGTCGTTTGGCAAGCACCCGCATAGGCAAGTCTATAGTATTTGCCAGAGCAGGGATTGTGAGGCACATCATTGGTGTTGAAGGCTCTCTCTCATTTTCATAACTATAAGTACATCTTGGAGTTTATGGTCTCTGGCCATTTCTTGGATTTGATGTCACATATTTGGAGTAGCACATCAACATGTGGGGAGAATTGAGATTCATATTTCTTTGATTCTCTATGAACCTTATTAAACCTATGTGGTTCTTGTATCTCTAGTAATGGAGCTATCAGAACACCTTGTCATTATTCCTCAACTAGTTTCTTTGATGCTTCCATCTATAGTTCAACTTCAAGTTTTTAAACATCTACTTTTCTCTTATTGACCTTCACATTTGTGTACTCCTGATGAGAATATAGTTCATTGCTACATACTAACGCAAAAGGCTACTATTTGCAACGAATTATGACAACTATCTTTCTCATAACTTTGTAACAATAAAAATTTCATTGCAAAACTAATTGTTCTAAAGTCTTTGCAGGCATCTCAATCATTTTTTGAGGCTCTAGGTAGGAAAATATTTAGGGCCTTAATATTTTTTAAAAAAAAAATTATATAAAATTTAGTTTTCTATTTTTTGAGATGCAAAGTTATTAATTAAATTTTTATATTCAAATTTTGATAATAAATTTATTTAGTTGATAAAATTGTTAAATTATTTTTTTTTTGAGATATTGGTGAGCGTAAATAAGATTTTATTAATTTTAATTTTGAAAAATTCTTTCTATTGAAGGTATACTAATATATATACAAACATGTATATTCAATAGTATTTCATAAGTTATCCATGCATTGCAAAAAGAATTTAATTTTTGTATAAGGTTTTAGTATCTCAAGCGCTATTTTTAGTTTTTGATTTATTATTTATTTTAAAAATTTTAATTATGAAAATAAATCTAAATCAATCAATATCCACTAAAAAAATACATGCTTTAGCGACAAAATTAGAGACGACATTTAATTTCCGTCGCTAATTGACATTTAATTTTCGTTGCTAATTAGCGATCATATTAAAATCCTTCTCTAATTAGCGATGGACATTAAAATACGTCTCTAATTAGCGATGAAATTTAAATTTCCGTCATTTGAGAGTGACGGAATAGAGACGGGGAAAATTTTCATCACTAAAATAGCGATGGAATTAAATATTCGTCGCTATGTTAGCGACGGAAACTTACCGTTGCTAATTTAGGGGATCAAAATTAGGGTTGAGCCCAAATTTTGATTTCGTGTTGGAACGATCTCCCCTATCTTGTGATTTTCGGCGTCTCCTCTTTGATCTCCGACGTCCTCTTCTCTTTGATCTTGGTATGCTCATCTCCCCTTCCCCTCTCCTCTCACTTTTTCGTTGTCGCGTGCTCGTGGTTGCATGCTTGGCCGGTTGGGAGCTCGCGGTCGCGGCCTTGTCAAGTCAGGAGCTCGCGGCCGTGGCGACGGCCGGTCATGAGCTCGCGCATGAGATTGGCTAGCCATGAGCTCACGGCCGCGAGCTTGGCCGACTGTGAGCTCACTATTGTGAGCTTGGCCAGCTGTGAGCTCGCAGCAGCGAGCTTGGTCAGCTGTGAGCTCACTGCCGTGAGCTTGGTCGGCCGTGAGCTCGTTGTCGCAAGCTTGTCCTGCCAAACACGAGCTTGATCAATCTCGAGCTTGTAGCCATGAGCATGCCCTCGCCGCACTAGTCATGCCCTAATCACGCCTGCCTTGATCACGCATGCCCTGACCGAGCTGCTAAGTGCGTGCACTGATATGGTCGGCAATGTATACATACGCAGCCTTGGCTGGGCGTGCCTTGGCCAATTAAGTGTTGTTACTTAGTTTTATCCTTGTTTCATTAATATTAAAAAAAAAATATTCTCATTAGGATGCAATATACATGAACAAAGCTTGGATGTATAATATGTTAAGAAATGAATTTATCTGAGATGAATATTTTGTTGGAGTTGAAGAGTTTGTGAACTTTGCTAAGAGTCATCCAGAATATATAAATGGTGTCGAGTTACGTTATTCATGTAATCATTGCAAATATAGAAATACATATTTTTGTGATGAGATACTGTGAAAGTACATATATATAGAAATGATTTTATTCTAAATTATTACAATTGTTACTGTCACGGAGAGCCTTATTTGTTTCATCCAATTGGAACTTTGATTGCTTCTTTATCTGACACAACTGCTCTAGGGGAATCATCATCTAATGAGAATGCAATGCAATCAATAGTTTATGACGCGATGAATGCAGTTGATTATTCCAATATAGATGAAATACCAACACCTGAAGTTCAGCAACTATATGACATGTTAAAGGCTAGTGAAAGAGAAGTGTGAGAAGACATTTCACCTAGTTAATTTCAACTATTAGCTACTGCAAGGTTATTGAATATCAAGGCATAACATCATTTCTCAGAATAATTTTACGATGGCATTTGTCAACTGATATCAAAGTTGCTCTCTGCTGATCAACAAATGACTGATAGCTTCTACAGTACAAAGAAATTGGTGAGTGGTTTAATTTTTCTTGTAGAGAAGATTAATTATTGTATAAACAATTGCATGATATTTTGGAATGAAGACAGTGAATTGATTGAATACAGAATCTGTACTCACCCTCGTTATAAGCATTGTAGTCGCATATCAAGGAAGAAGAAGAAAAATATTGCATGAAAAGTTATGTATTACTTTCCATTAACTACTAGACTTCAACGTTTGTATACATCAGCCACAACATCTTGCCACATGAGGTGGCATCATGATCGCATGTGCATGAAGGAGGTATAATGTGTCATCCTTGTAACTCCCCTATATGAAAATATCTTGATATAATATTTTCCTCCTTTGCAATAGAACCACGTAATGTGAGATTGAAACTTTCTGTAGATGGATTTCAGTCATTTGGTAAGTCGGGACAGTAATATTTATCTTAGCCAATTATATTAACATCGTGCAACTTACCACCATGGATTTGCATGAAAGATGAATTCATGTTTCTTATTGTGCTTATTTTAGGTCCAATGAATTTGAAAGAGAAGATAAATATTTTCTTGCAACCTTTAATTTCCAAGTTGAATGAATCATGGAATGTAGGGTCGGAGACTTATAATGTTACAAGTAAACTAATTTTACCTTGCATAATGTCTTATTATGGACGATTAGTGATTTTCTAGCATACTCAATATTATTAGGATAGAGCTGTTATATCTAAGAGATGTCCTAAGAAAATCGCCTTATAGTTTGTACCTATTTATTAGATAAATAAAGATTCACTATTTGAGTGTACATATTTTGTGTAAATGATTAGATCTTAAACTCACTTACTGAATATCCGTAATATGATTCATAGCATGAGAGAACTTGTGCTTGGATCATAACTAGTGAGCATTTCTACATGTGTAATTATGAATGTATTCAAACATTCTCTAGTCAATGGATTGATTAGTTCGGACATCATCGATTATGTGAGACTAGCATGGGTTATACTCCTTGGCTTATCCAAGCAGCCGCTCCTCACTAGCTAGAGACATTGGGATTTCGAGAGTTAAATGTGGATGATGATTAATGATAACTAGTTCATCGGAGTGACCTACTGTAAGACTTCATATGGTTTTCTCTCTCTCTCTCTATCTCTCTCTCTCTCTCTCTCTCTCTATATATATATATATATATATATATAGCTCGAGTTCAAGTTTTCTTTGACTTGAGGTATTCAAGTCACCTTGGTCATGGAGACTTTTGCTTTAACATCCTAAGTAAGCATCTCCTTGGAGGTGTATCCCCGAGATGATTAGGTATAAGTCAAAGTATCCGAAGGTATTTGGATAGCCCACAGAAGATTCATCGCTCCTTGCAAGGAGATGTATATCCTATGGGCGCTTGTCATGATTATTACTCAAAGTTTTTGGCCAAAGCATCGCATGTTAAGAATATTGTACTCTTGGACACATGTAAGAGTAATTTGAATCTACAAGACGAGTAAGTATTACTTGGGCTAGGTGTGATGTAGTCAACCTAGTAGGGACAAACACTTAGACCATGTCCTGAACCAAGTGGGTATAAGACGAAAGAAAGGAACAAGCACGACTCACTGTAGCTGCTAAAAGGTTTCAGAAGATGTTCTGGGATCAATCGTTGATTTTCTGGTTAATTAGGAATCATGATGTACTACTAGGTGTCACTCATGATTGATCCATAATTAATGGTTAATTATGGACATCCAAAATAAACCAGAAATTTATTGGGTCACACGTACTACGAGTTTATCCGAAGGATTTAAAACAAGTTTGAGAATTAGATTTTCAGATCGAGAGAGACTAAGTCTGTTTGGATCAAATGAAGGGCAAAAATGGAAATAAGAGTGGTGCAATGAAAGTGTGGATGGGCCAAGTCTTTTGAAGACGAGTTAGACCAACTTTGGTTTAATTATAAACCAAAATTGGTTTAGTTTTTAATTAAGAGAGTTTTGGTTTTGAACCAAATCAAAAGCTTAATGAGTTAAGTTTAGGTTAAGAAAATTGGGTCAGGTTTGGGCTTTCTAATCCAACTCATCTAAGGGGATCTATATATTAATATAGAAGAGAGAAAAACATAACACAATTCATTAATTTTGTGATTAGGTTTTGGAAACCTAATTCTCTCCTCTCCCTCTCATCTCTTGTGCAGCCGACCACAAGACACCAAAGAGACTTGTTCTCCTTGGTCCGCCGGCCCTAGCACCTCCAGCCACTACTACCCTCCGGCCAACAACCCTCTCACTGGTCAGAAGGCCTTCGGAGGTGTTCCCTCTAGCCGTTGGAGCGCCACCGAGCAAACAAAGACCGGACAGACAAATTCTGTTCGCCTTTTATTCAGCCCCTTCTAAGCCTCCTTTCGCCCCATTTTTGGCGAGCAAACGTTGCTATCGAATACCCAACATCTAGGGTTACTTGTTACCTCTTCGTCAACAAAATTTGGATGCCGGAAAGCTTCGAGAAGACCTATTCACAGTGGATTTTTTTGAGTAGATAGCGGGCTATTTTTCCGGTTGCTCTCTCGTGTTGGTGTCGTTTGGTTGTGTACGCTACCATAAACCAAACCTCATCTTCGCACGCAAGGCTAGTATCTTTCATGAGAATGAAACTCGTGACTTCAGAAGTCATCTTGAAGATCACTCGATGTGGATACGAATAGAGGCGAAGCTTTAAGAGCATCTCTTGGTTGATGTCATTTCCTCTTCGCGTCATCTATCAGGTATACCTAGCATAAATTTACTTTTCATAAATTTTTAATACGCGATCATGTTTAGCATGTTGTATCATTGCATGCGTGTGGTATGTGTGATGTAATAAATTAGTTTATTATATTATTTTTATTTTTCGCTGTGCATGTTTACAAAACGTGTTTTAGTACGCACCCGCGTCAGACTCCCCCAATAGTGGTATTAGAACCTGATTGTGCTTTGACATGATCGTGAAATTGTTTTATAGTTCATAATTAGTTTTGGAAATTTTCTTATTTTATTAAGAAATTCCAATTTTGGAAAGTTTCCTAATTTGTTAGAAAAATCTAAATTTGGAAAGTTTCTAAAATAATTTAAGAAATTAAATTTAAAAAATATTCTATAGTAATTTAGAAAATTCAATTTGAAAATATTCTGAATTTATTAAGAAAAATTCTAATTTTGGAAAGTTTACTATTTGGTTAGGAAATTTAAATTTAGAAAATTATTTCCTAATTAATTAGATTTTCTTGATTAAGAATTATTTTCTAGATAAAGTATATAATTAAATTTTGGATATTTGTTTCCTAATTTAATTAAAGAAATCTTGATTTATTGAATTCAAATTCTTAAGCCATATTTTATTTCCAAAATAAATTATGACACATATTACATCATTTATGCCATTTTCATGCCATATTGTATGTTATGTAGTTACATTTATTATATCATAAATTTTGTCATGCGTGTGATGTGTCATATCATTTTATGCTATGCGTGCGATGTGTCATGTCATCATTTATGCCATGCATGCAATGTCATGTAGATAGTATATTTGCATGATGATGATGAGACATAAATCCCTTACATCAAAATTAAAGTCTACACCTTCCGTTAATATGATGAGAACCAGAGTCTAATTTCTTATTTGGGTTCACTCCAAGCTCGACTTGGAATTAGATATAGTCAAACCATTGAGATACAATCTCACGATTATTGGGTCGGCTATAACTTGAAGCATTAGCTTGTTGAACTCACTCTAAGGTTAATGTGGATAGAGGTGAAGTTGGGTGATATACATACGATGTATACTTGTTAATGAGTTAACAATTCGATGTTTATGCGAATATCAATTAGTTGATAGCATAATGTGATAGTTATGTATAGGCAATACATAATCGGTATATGTGATACCTACCACGAAAGTTAAGAATAGCTTATTGGACTCACACCAAGGTTGTTCTTATCTGAAGTGGATATCAACCCACTTGGAGAAAACCTACCATTTCCCAAATTCATAGTAAGGGTTCTTGAATTCAATAAATAAGTGAGATTTCTATTTGTATGTAAATTGTTTACATTATAAAAAATCATCTCTCTCATATTTTCTCGATTTTATATTTCTAGATTAAACATTTGATTATGATGTCTTTGAATTTGTCAAACATACTGACTGAGTCTAACTTCTTAGACTGACTTAGAAAGTTGAGAATTATTCTCAAGGTTGAAAAACTTGCTTATGTCCTTGATGAGCCTCTTCCCACAAATCTAGGAGATGATGCAACTTCGGGCCAATTGTTGTCCCATCAAAAGCATACGACTGATTCTGAGTTTGCTAGTTGCATCATGCTAGCCTCGATGTCTCCTGAGCTACAGAAGCAACATGAGCATATGGATGCTTATACTATTATCTATCATCTTCGTGAGTTACTTGATGAGCAAGCTAGATTCAAAAGGTTCGAGGTCTCCAAACTTCTCTTTTGCTCAAAGATGCAGGAGGGTTCATCTGCGGTGTAATTTATACTGAAGATGAATGGCTACATTGAGCGATTGGGATCACTCAATTTTGCGATAGATCATGAATTAAGTATTGACTTAATTCTACATTATTTTTCCAAGAGTTATTCATAATTTATGATGAACTATCAGATGAATAATCTTGAATCCACCATTCCCGAAATGATCAACATGATCAAGACTGTGGAGCCTTTTTTTAAGAAAGAATAAAAGACGGTGATGTTAGTTGAGTCCTCTAAGAAAGGTTCTAAGAGAAAGTCAAAACATCAATCCAAAGGGAAGAAAAAAGGCCAAGAAAGTAGAACCGTCTCCAAAGGGCCCATGCCACCATTGTGGCAAGATGGGACATTGGCGAAGAAACTACAAGATTTATCTTGAGTCTGTGAAGAAGAAGAAGGCATCTGATGCCTCATTTGCTTCAGGTATTTTTGTTATTGAGTGTCATACTATTTCCTTTGACACCTAGATATTGGATACTGTGTGGCTCACATATATGTAATGACTTGAAGGGGCTAAGGAATAGTAGAAGACTAGTCAAGGGAGAATCAAATTTGTGAGATGGCAATGGAGCAACTATAGCCATCGGAACTTATTTGTTGAAGCTCCCTAACATACTAGTTTTAGAGTTGGATAATTGTTATTTTGTTCCTGCTTTAATAAAGAACATTGTTTCTATTTATTGCACAAATAGAAAAGATTTCCATCTGATGTTTAGTAACAATTGTTGTTATATAACTTTGAATATATTCTATATGAAACTAGAATTTTATGCAATGGCATCTACGCGTTAGATATATCCAACGATGTACTCAATATCGAAACGAGCAACAAGCGTGCTCGAAAGAATAATCAGTTAACCTCCTAATCGTGGCATTTTCTCCTTGTCCATATAAATAAGAGACACATGTCCCAATTACACAAGTGTGGAATTTTGGAATTATTTAAATTAGATTCATTTTATATATGCGTCTCATGCTTAAAAGGCAAGATGACTAAGCTACCTTTTTCTGGAAAAGGTGAACTAATGGGAGAATTGCTCGGCCTTATACATACTGATGTATGTGGACCGATGTTAACTCAAGCATTAGGATGTAATAGTTACTTCATCACCTTCATCGATAATCACTCACAATTCGATATATGTATTTATTGAAATACAAGTCTGAATCTTTTGAAAGGTTCAAAGATTTTGACTTGTAATGCAAGAGTCTCGTATTCTTGACATGTAATGCATTGGCCAAAGATTTTGTGTAACAATCCTGACAAGCGGTCATAGGGTATACAATCCTTTGTTGGCTATCCAATCACTTTCGGGCACTTCGACTTATACCCAATCATCTCGGGTCAACACCTCCTCGGAGATATTTGCTTAAGATGTCAAAGTATAAGTCTCCATGACCAAGATGACTTGAATACCTCAAGTCGAAGGAAACTCGTACATAAGCTGCAATGAGATCTTCACTGACATATCTATATATATAGAGAATCATATGAAGTCTCATAGCAGGTCACTCCAATTAAGTAGTTACCATTAACTCTCAACATCCCAATGTCTCTAGCTAGTGTGGAGCGGCTTCTTAGACAAGCCAAGGAGTATAACCCGTGCTAGTCTCATAGAATCGATGATGTCCAAACTCACCAATTGATCGACTAGGGAATATTTCAATACATTCATATTACACATGTAGAGATGCTCACTAATTGTGATCCAATCACAAGTTCTTTCATGTTATAAATTATATTGCGGACTTTTAGTAAATAAGTTTAAGATCTAATCAAACACATAGAGACAATTATACTCAATTAGTGAAACAACATTTATCCAATAAATATATACAATATTATATTTGAGAGGTGTCCTAAGGAAATCATCTTATGATTTGTACTTATTTATTGGATAAATAAATGATTCACTATTTGAGTGCACATTCTTTATGTGTTTGATTGGATTTTAAATTCAACTACTGAATATCCACAATACAATTCATAGCATGAGAGAACTTGTGAGCAACTCTACATGTGTAATTATGAATGTGTTAAAACCATCCCTAGTCGATAAATTGATGAGTTTAGATATTATTGATTCTGTGAGACTAGCACGAGTTATACTCCTTGGCTTGTCCAAGCAACCGCTCCTCACTAGCTGGAGACATTGAGATGTCGAGAGTTAAACGTAGATGCTAGTTAATGATAACTAGTTCATTAGAGTGACCTGCCATGAGACTTCATATGGTTCTCTACATATATAGATATGTCAGTGAAGATCTCATTACAGCTTAAGTGCGAGTTTCCTTCTACTTGAGGTATTCAAGTTATCTTAATCATGAAGACTTATACTTTGACATCTTAAGCAAGCATCTCCGAGGAGGAGTGGACCCGGGATGATTGGGTATAAGTTGAAGTGCCCAAAGATGATTGGATAGTCAACAAAGGATTCACCACTCTTTACAAGGAGATATATACCCTACGACCGCTTGTCAGAATTATTACTTGAAGTCTTTGGCCAAAGCATTACATGTCAAGAGTACGAGACTCTTGGACACATGTCTGAGTAATTTAAATCCACAGGGCAAGGAAGTACAACTTGGGCTAGATGTGAGATAGTTAGCATAGTGAGGACTGACACATATACCATGTCCTGAACCAAGTGGGTATAAGATGAGTGAAAGAAATGAGACATGACTCATTATAGCTGCTGAAAGGTTCAAAAATAGTTCTGGAATCAACCTATGATTTTTTGATCAATTGAGGATCATGATATACTACTAGGTGTCACTCATGATTGTTTCATGATTAATGGTTAATTATGGACAATCAACATAATCGAAAACTTATAAGGTCACACGCACTACGAGTTTATCCGAACGATTTAAAATGAGTTTGAGAATTGGATTCTCAAATCGAGAGAGACAAAGTTTGGTTTGATCAAACAAATGACAAATATAGAAAGTTATTTGTTAGAACGGAAGTGCGAATGAGCCATGTATTTTGAAGATGTAACGGACACTCTTTGGTTTAATAATGAACCAAATTGGTTTGGTTTGATTATTGAACCAAGTGGTTTAGTCTTGAACCAAGTGGTTTAGTCTTGAACCAAACCAAGAGCTTAATGGGTTAAGTTTTTGGTCAAGGCTTAATGGGTTGACTTTGGGCTACAGAAGAGATTATAAATACTCTCCCATAGAGAGATAATTAATCTAATGAGTTTTTGATTAAACTTAAAAGTTAGGTTTTCCAACAAATCCTCTTCTCTTCCTCCTCCTCTCTTAGCCGCCGACCACAAGGGAATATTTCCCTTTTAGCTCCGCCGCCACCCACACCTACGACCAGCACATCACCGCCGGTCAACAGGGAGCTCCAGAGCAGCAGCCCCGGACTGGCAGCCACCACCGAAAATGAACAGTAGCTCTTAGGCTGCTATTCCCTTCGTCGCCAGCCCACAGTCGCCGGCAGTGACTTTAGAGTTGCTAGATAGCAACCTTGCGATGGTTGTTCGTTGTTCGATTCGTATTGTCTTGGTTGCTTCATCCGCCGGATACGAATAGAGCAAGATCTCTCTCTTGGATCAATTTGTCTCTCCATTTCGGCTAGTACCAAAGCGGAGACATGACTTGGACTTAGCGAAGTCATCTTAAAGATACTTGGCGTGGATACGAATAAAGGCGAGGTTTGATAACGTCGCTTGGTTGATTTCGAAAGAGGCTAGTCTTGCGAGGGTAGCAAATGCTATCTACAAAGTTCGAATACGAACTCATAGGTATAACTAGATTAAAAGGTTTAATTTAGTTTTCGTAAAATTTAAATTCGCAGTTATATCTGCACGTATTGTATCTTGCATGGTGGATGTGTATGGTGTAATAAATTAGGATTTAGTATGTTTATTTCCATTGCGTACGATTTTTTGGAAACATGTCAATTGCACGCATCCTCATCGGGCTACCCAACACCTAAACCTTTAGAAAATCTCAAAATCCAAGTCCTGAGGTTAAAGATTTAAGCTTGAATCTAAACCTTCTCCTTAAATCCTCATCTTCCCCTTTTTAACATCCCTTTCTCACTTTCATTAAGAAAATCACTTTTTAATGCTTATCCAAACATATCAGAGGGTTAAGGATACTTAAGAACCCTAAAAATGAAGTTTAGTGGCTTACATAAACTTATTTCAGTCAAAAAGATAGCTATTAATTGATTGGTAACTGACATCAATAGATTGGTAGCCTAAAAATCTGAAATGTCAATTTTCAGATCAAAATTCAGAAATGCATAAGTAATTCCATGATTTTCAAAAAATCATGAAATTTGATATAGACATTACTTATGTCAAATACTATCAAGGAAAAATATTTTTCTATGAAAATATATCTTATTTTCAAAGAGTGATACAAAGTTGAAAACTATTGAAAACTTCAATATTTCACTCTAACTTTATATCTAACTAATCAATAGTGATTCCTATCAACAAATAGACTTCACAAAGATTTTCTAAAATAATTTTGAAATGGTTTTCAAACGCAATTTCCAATCATGATTTATGGGTTAAATGCACATGACTTGTACAGTAGCTTTCCCCATGATTGACCTTCACAAATGCATTTATTTTGATGAAACCAAAACTCAAATAAACGCACTAAATCAACATCTTGAGTTTTATTCATCCTCCTAACATCTCACTTATATCTAATGTGTCTCAAAACACATATAAGTTAACTCTATAGTTCTTGTGAGATGTATAAATTGATTTTTCTAAAACTATGGATTCATGCATCTCTAACTAGGCAATTAAAATTGATCATTCTACCTAGGATGTCAGCTAATACCATATTTGTTCTTAATCATTAAGAATTAAAACAATGCATGTAATGATTATGACATACATCAATTGCATACTTTCAAAAGAAAGACTATCATATCTTGACTTAAGTGATGTATGTATGACATGTATCATTTTTCATGATAATATGATGTCATGGGGCACACAAAACATAGTAGTTGTAGCACATAAGAAAATACCTAGATTTTTATCTAAGTGCTATCCACTAATTATTATGTCAATTACTTGATTTTACACATGTGGCATAACACCATTTAATGTACCAAAAACCCCAACTTAGCACATTTTTGACTTCTATCCTATTTGTGTCAATTTGATTAATCTCAATACCTCAAAATTTTCTTCAAGAGTAAAAATCAACTTCTCATTTTTAAGATATCACAATGCCTTGAAAATGCCCTAAAATGCCAACTTCATCATAGTTGAGTTAACTACCCTTCCAATTAGGGTTGACATACCCTATACTCAGCTAGTGCGAAGAGAACACATTCTTAGAAACTCAATACTTATTGGTGCTCCTTGGGTGTACTAGGTACTCAATAGGAATACCTTTCCTAGATATCTTCCTAATGACTTTTCTAGACTTCTTAGAAGCCTTAGTCATACTAGTCTCATCAAGATCATCACTAGGGATAACTTCCCTTGTGACCTTGACTTGACTTATAGACCTAGGGTTAGTTCCATAACTATATGGAATTTTATGATATGAAGTCATGTTTTCCTTGGACTTAGGTTTGTATCCCAAACCTTTTTTACCCTTAGATGACTCTTGTCTATTTAAGCCAAGATCTTGTTTGTTTGACCCTTTAAACATATTTTCCATCTTGCTAAGGGTATTCTCTAGCTTATTAAGTCTTGATCTCAAGACTTGATTTTCAATCTTCAAATCCTCAAATTTTGATTTTCCATGATTGCCTTAAACATTTCTCTTTTTAGGCATATATCTAAATTGCTTAGAATTCTTGCCTAAATTATTTTCTACCTTCCTATCCTTAGGTAAGATTGTTCTAGCATGATATGACCTAAAATTATCCTTGGATTTTCATGCATTCTATTTTTATGATAAATAGCACCAAGATGATAAAATTTATTTCTAGCATACTTATTATCATGATATGAAGAATTATCATTAACTAATGATACCTTAATTTTGCTTTTAGAAGCTCTCCCTTGATTTGAGCGTCCTTTCTTGCTTTTGTTTTGATGTCTCCCCCTTGGACATTGATTCCGATAATATCCTCTTTGGTTGCATGTGAAACACACAATGTGCTCCTTGCCTTTGCATATCAAGGTTTTGTCTTCTTTTGGTTTCTCCTTTACCTTGGGTGTCATTTGAGTCTTCTTCTTTATCAATTTTGGACACTTGATCTTGTAGTGTCCATTCGTCCTACACTCAAAGCATATAATGTGATTTTTATCTTTAATGCACAAAATTGATATACCTTCATGGGTTGAGCAATCTTCACTCATAGAGGTGGCACACTCTTCTTCATTAGCTCCGGATGTTGAGAATTCTTCTTGTTCCAATGTCAATGACCTATGCTCACCCTCAATACTTGAAGTGGATGCCTCTTCAACATCCTCCTTGGATGTTGAGCATCTCTCAACTTCCAATCCTCAAGTTCTTAATCCAATGAATCTCCCTCTTTAGATTTTTCTTTACTTTGCATTGGTTGGATATTCATGAAGCTTGGCTAACTTGCTCTATAGCTCCTTGGCATCTTGATATGTACCTATCTTGCACAAATATTGTTAGGCACTAAATTAACTAAAATTTTGGTTACCTTGTCATTTGTCTTTGATTTCTTGATTTGCTCCTTGGTCCATTTCTTCCTCTTGAGGAGTTTTCCTTTGCTATCCCTTGGGAATTCAAAATCCCTCCATTAGAGCAAACCATTGTTCTATGTCCATCATAAAAAAAAAATCATTCTTGTTTCCAATGATCAAAGCCTCCTAATCCAAATGGTGGAGGTACTCGAGTATCATATCCGAATTTATCTCGGGGATCAATTGTGAAGTTGAGCTTCTTTGATGATTAGTCCTTTGACTTATTGATATTGGAGGGCTCAAAATTTTAACTTCTTCTTCTTCCTCTAGCTCGTGCTTCTTCTAGCGATTAGTCTGATGAAGAGCAGCCTCGCTCTGATACCACTTGTTGGACACTTGCGAGCTAGGGGGTGGGGGTGAATAGCTTCAATCACTTCATCTCAAACTTGTCGTGCTTGTCATTGAATGTGCGGCAGAAACTTTGCTTCAAACTCAACTCCACATGCACTACACTTGGTTTTTACTTGGTATCCACCTCCTTGAGGTGACTAATCCAAGGTTCCATTCCGGGCTCTCACATCCACTAAGAATTCTCTCATTCTTGGAAACTTTCCAGAGGCAGATAAGCCTCGTACATGAAGTTCTTATAAGAACACAACAAGAAAATGCAAACAAGATTACAAAAGAAATTGAAAATGACTTCACAACAATGAACCTTGCTTTGCTTTCTCTTTTCTTGCTTGAAAATGCCTCTTGTTGACTTAAAAATGTAGCAACACTTTACTTCAGAATCACCAAGAACTAGCGTTGTGAAATCTCCATGAAACCCCCTTTTATAGGGTTACTTTTGGGATGGAAAATGGCTCACAATAGATTGGACTTACTCATCAATAGATTGTCACATCATCCCAGCTATTTAAACTTGCAGAACGACTATTTTTTACCTTACTAATTGATTGGTGAGACTTACCAATCGATTCAGAAGCATTCTGTTTACCTGAAAATTATACCAATTGATTGACCCCCTAATTGTTGATTGGTAAGCAATAAAAGTGTAGACCTCTAAATGAGCTTCGTTTCACATCTGAAATCACCTCATTCCGATATCCGAGTCAAAAGTTATGATCAGAACTTCCTCGTTTCATGCCAACTCCCTATTAGACTTCCGACCGTCAAGTGTTAGGTCAACCGTGACTCACTTGGACTTTTCTCTTGTCAACTATCTGTTGGACTTCCAATCACCAAGTGTCCGTTCCTCCTTGACCCACTTAGACTTTTCCTTTACCAACTTTTCGTTGGACTTATGATCACCAAGTGTTCGGTCCTCCTTGACCGACTTGGACTTTTTCTTTGCCAACTTTTCGTTAGACTTTTACCGCCTAGCCTTGATAGGACTTCCACTACCTAGCCTCTTGCTAGGACTTTTCTTGCCTAGTTCTCAACTAGGTCTTCCATTTCCTAGCCTCTCCTTAGGACTTTCCTTGCCTAGTTCCCAACTAGGTATTCCATTGCCTAGCCTCTCCTTAGGACTTTCCTTGTCTAGTTCTCAACTAGGTATTCCATTGCCTAGCCTCTCGCTAGGACTTCCCTTGCATTTTTTCAACTAGGTCTACCACAGCCTAGCCTTACTAGAACTTCCACTGCCTAGCCTCTTGCTAGGACTTCCCACTTCAAGTATCTGGTCAACTTTGACCTACTTGACTTAATACAAATATATTGATCAAACATCAAAACTCAAGCTCAAGCCAACCTGAGATTGATCAATCTTTACCTGAGGTCGATTGCACCAACAATAGGTAATTTATTTGTGTATCACATTGAGAAGTACAAGGGGAATTTGTGCACTACTCTCATCATGTTGATTATTTCAATGCTCTCATGTTCTCCTTGGTTCTTTTGTTTCACCTATCCTTCTTGTTTCTC
>JBBUKS010482631.1:0-10824 GCA_038050645.1 Hedychium gardnerianum
GATGGGCCCTCGTCGTCTTCCTCATCGACGTCAAATAGCAGCACCTCCTTTGAGCACCTTGAACATTGCATCTGGATGAGGAATGGATGCACATTTTAAATGTGTTTTTAGTTTTTTGATTCCTTCAGTTAACATGCAAATCGTTTTCGGTTGATACTTACTATAGTTCCGGCGTGCAAATCGTTTATGTTTATAGACATAAGTGATTGATTCGATCTGTTAGTGATGAAATTGAGTTGATGGGGCCTCACCTCATTCAATACATAAAACTACAAAACTGGTGGGATTCACCCTCCTCTAATTGCACCTCCACATCACATATGACTTCTTTAAATACCTGCGTGCAAATCGTTTATGTTAATATAAATACTTAATTGCCTGTTAATTTAATTTGCAATATAATCGTTTAATTTCTAAAGTCATGAGATGGACGTTTGAGTATTATTTATACATCACGAAGAATGATTGCAATAATCCATTAATTTGCAGATCCATAGTTGAGAAATGGAATCCATGAATAAGAATGGTATTCATGGTGATCATGAAGTGGCCAAGGCTGAGCTAATGCGAGGCCACGGCCATCTCTGGAACATCATCTTCAGCTATGTCAACTCCATGGCCCTCAAGTGCGCAGCCGAGCTCGGCATCGCCGACGAAATCTACCGCCATGGCCAGCCTATTCCTCTCTCTGTTCTGCTCACCAAGCTCTCTATTCTCCCCTCAAGAACCGACTCATTCCGCCGCCTCATGCGCCTGCTCGTCTACTCCGGCCTCTTCGCGAGCTCGACTGCCGGCGATGAGAAAGAAGAGGCCTACGCCCTCACACCCATCTCCGCCTCCTTTCTCGTGACCAGCAAAGCAGAGAACATGTCCCCGCTCGTGTTCGCCGTGCTCGACCCGGTCATGGTCGACCCCTGGCACTGCTTGAGCAGGTGGTTCACCGCTGCCGAAGAACCCCCTGCCGCCTTTGACCTCTTCCACGGGAAGTCATTGTTTGAGTTGACTGGAAACAACCTCGAGTTCAACGTAAATTTCAACCGGGGCATGGCCGCCGATGCCAGCTTCGTGGCGAAATTGATCCTCGAACAGTGCGGCGGCGACGTCTTCCGAGGCCTGCACTCGCTGGTGGACGTCGGAGGAGGGAGCGGCGCGCTGGCCACCGCCATCGCCGACGCCTTCCCGCAGACCAAGTGCGCCGTGTTCGATCTCCCGCACGTGGTGGCTTCGCTGCAGGGAAACCCAACTGTGGCCGCCATCGCGGGCGACATGTTCGAGTTTGTCCCCCCTGCGGACGCAGTGATTCTCAAGGCATGCAATATCATTAATATTCTTCTTCTTCGTCGTCCATTTAATTTGCTTCTTAATAATCGATCAATCAATCATCTGCTATATAATGCAGTGGATATTGCATGACTGGAACGACGAAGACTGCGTGAGGATACTGCGAAATTGCAAGAAGGCGATTCCTCCAAAGGAGGAAGGAGGGAAGGTTATAATTATTGAAATGGTGATGAAATTGGAGAATGAGGAGGATGAAAGTATTCATGATGAAACCACAGAGACGCAGCTTCTGTGGGATGTGTACGCAATGGCGGCTGTGCCAGGGAAGGAGAGGAGCGAAGCAGAATGGAAGAGTATCTTTATAGCTGCTGGTTTCTCAAGCTACAGCATCACACCAATCTGGGGCTTGCGTTCTCTCATCCAGCTCTTCTATTGACTCTTAATTAAGATTACAATAAGTAGTGCCATAAGATTACAGTAGGAGCTGAAGATGCTAGCTACATCATTTGTGCCTTCCTATGTACGTATTTGCATGTGTGCCTTCCTTTACTTACCACGCATTAATAAATAAAATGTAGAACTATCTCGTCTTTGTAAAAGTAATTGGAGGGTAAAATAAGGGACATAAGGAAATAAAATCTTGCTTAGCCAATATAATATCAACATTATTGTATTGTGTCCCTCTTTAAATATTTTTGGCTCTCCTAAAGTATATCAATTAAGGTGCTACTTGTAGAGAGATATATATATATATGTCTTCCCATATGCATGCAAGACTTTAGACAAATCTAGATGACTTGCAAGGTCGATTCTGTTGGGAAAAAAATATATATTTTATGTGAAAGAGGAGAATAAAAAAATATGAACTCAACTTGCTTTCATTCATTGAAAAATTTAACATATTTATAGTATTATTGGATAAACACTAACTCTTAAATACATTGAATCTAGATTTTTTTTTTTTTTACCACGAACTCTCATCCTTATTAATAATTATCACCTCATCTATTCATAATATTCTATTTTTATTCATAATTATGATATTCTATTTCTATCCACTAACTTACATCTCATCAATTTACCCAAATTTTATCTTTATCTAAAATTTATCAATATCCAAAAAACAAGTTTAATTTCCAACATATTCCTCTACATTTAGCTAATCTTTTGAATATGCTTGACTAAGTAATCGATGGCTTCTACACCTCTTCTTGTTTGTCAAAAACATACTCGTGCCCTCATTCCTCCGATAAACGTCGTCTTCTCGGACGGTTGCCAATGATAAAATTCTCTCACAGCGTACAATTTAACATTGGATTGGATTTATCCAACCATGAAAGGTGTGAGATTTGCCTAATTGAAATCTTAAAATAGTAGATCTACATAGCTTTAGAGTTCTTTTCGTAGTCCCTTGCTTACACTGTCACATAGTACTTCCCTTCAATATCATTATTACAGCTCGAGTCAATATATATATAGTTTGGATTATTTTTAAATAATAACGACAATTATAATCCATACATTTCCCACATTTCTATCGAGTAAAAAAATCTTCTTCGATAAGTTTCTTCACAATTAATTGACTATGGAAATACAACAAATCACGGTGGCATTCTATGGGGGGGGGGACGACGTACAACTGTGAAATCAATTTTAATGGGCGTTTAATTATTTTTAACGTTTCTTGCTTGACACGTTCTATTTTTGTCGACAACATATTAATTTATTGCATTACTATATTTCTAAAATGGTTCTTTTCTATGGATGTTTCTAGAAATTATAATATTTTATTCCACGTGTTATTTTATCTATGTATTTATTTTTAACTGATCGAAAGAATATTTCACAACTATGATAACAAATAAAACATTATTTTATTGAAACGTGATGCTAGCTTGTATTAATAAACCAAAGGTCCGACGTTATTAACATTAATGCATGATTTGCATGCTAAACAGTTGGCCGCATTGAACTCATCAGATTGATCATAAATATGAATTATTATTGTAATTAATTAAAAAAATAAATTTGTTTTGATAAATATTTTAGTATACTTGAATATGTGTCTACGCAGTAGTCTTCCATGGCACGCTCGCTGCCCTTCAATGAGAACGTCACATGCATGGTTGTGCTCTTGCACCCTCCACAGAGCACATGCACTCAGCATTGCTCTGCACCCATGCGATGCCAATTTTGGCGAGCTTTCCCATGACTTCATGCATGCCGCAAAGCTCATCATCTTTCTCGCTTCACATTGCTTGCTCCCACAAGGTCCACATTTGTGATGCCGTCATCGGCCATGGAGAGATTACAAGTCAAAGCGGCCACTAATGCCATCTTGCTTAATTCTGAGTGTTTGACTACATCACCGCCCACTCAGCATGCACAATGAGCTAGCTAGCTAGCAGAGCTCGCTCGCCTCGAGCTCTGAGCCAAAAGCAGAGAGTAGAAGGAGAAGGCGAAGGGGAAAGCTAAGGGAGAGCAGCAGGACAAAATGATGCAGTTTGCAGAAGAGATGACGAGAGGCGGCATGATGGTGTGCATACGAGCGGCGGCAAAGTATGAACAAAGCCATGGCGTGTTAAGTAGGGACCATCATCGGCACCCCCACCCAGTGTTGGAGGAGGAGGAAGAAGAAGAGGATCCCCTCCCCTGAGTTCATAAGAGCACAACAGGAGCAGGCTACTTCTACTCGAGACCATTATGAGATGCTCTTTGCTGCCTCGTCCAAAAGCTAAAGCATTCGAGTGGCCATTGGAAATATTAACAGACTTAAATTATACATGGAGGTGGTAAACTGGTTATAGGTCTAATGATTGCTGAAGAAATTAGTGAAAGTGGCACGACGTCAACATGCCTTAATATAATTCATGTTAAATACATGGTAAATTAGGATGGATCCAATTAAAGGATCGTAGGGGAATGTACTTGTGGATATATAAGATGGCTTTGTCTTGTAGGCTCTAGCAAAAAGACAAGTTCGAGAGGAATGAGGAGGAGAGAGTTGATGGGAAAAGCAGGATTCATGGAATTAATCATGGCGACGTGCTATTTTCAATCATATGCCATCCTTGATTCTGTATATTTTCGACATGTTAGACACAATTGACTGGTCGAGATCGCATGCAAGTTCTAAGGTTCATGTCATTCTAATATTTTGGGCTTCTCAGTTGTGACATTTTATATAATCAAAGATTTTGGACAGGAGCTAGCGAAAGGAGTAAAAAAAAAACACAGCAGAAAACGACTTGTGATGATTTAATATCTGAAGCATAGCTGTAAAACTCTTGTCAGTAACATTATGATTCCACTTACCAGACATCTCCTGAACCAGCCGCACAATTGGAATTGTCTTTTACATTACAACCAAAGTCACCATGGTACTTTCATCTTCCACCTGCTTCATTCTGAAAATTTGCTCACAAGCTCAAACTTGTCTTCCGGTCCCTTGCAACGCCATCAACATCCACGTGATCATTAAGCTCACAGTTAACTTACGTACACAGCAAACTGATCATGATAAATAAAGGGAGACTTGAGTTAAAGGAATTAAGTTTTACTGTGTTTGAGAGGAGAGATTAGAAGAGGTGGTGAAACACTAGGCCTTGGAAGTAGAAAACAAATGGAAGATGAAAATAATAATAATATATGTGAAAGGAAAGGAAAGGAACAGGGAGGGGAATGTTGCTGAGGGGCTTGTAGGTCTCACAGGGCACACGCCAAAACACTCCACTAGCACTGCCCCACATTTGTCACCTCTTGCACATTTTATTTAATATTTTCAAAAATATCTAGGATTTGTTTATACATGCTTGCTTGTTTTTTTTATTAAGCAACATAAATCTTAACTCTTTTTCACGAGGATATAAATTGTTACTCATAAAACATAAATAATACATTTGAGTTTGTAAAGCGATCAATATATTTACTAGTGATATAATATAAAGCTTAATAAAAGGGATAAGATGCATATACTTAACGTTAAATAGTTGAGATAGATATGATAAAGACTGACTAGTGACTACTACTGCAGTAAAAAAGAAATGAGGTTCGAGCTAAGCTAAGTGCTACCCTTGATTATTATATAGTGGATCGCGGTTCAGGAACCCATGCCGCGGTCCGGTTAAAGAGGTGGCGATGAACTTTAATTGACTCGGGACGCGGACCGGACCGCCCGTGCGAAACAGTAGCGCCACGCCCCAATGAGTGCCCATAATTAATTTATCCGAATCGCCGGCCCGCCCCGGCCGGTTGATAATTCCTCCCTCTTTCTTCATCTTTTTCTCTCTGGGAGTCGCAGCGTTAAAGCCGCTGCTAAAGTGAGAAAGGCCAAAAACCAATCTCATCAAAGCACTGCGCCTTTGTCTCTCCAAATCTCTCTTTTTTTCTCTTTTTTTTTTTTTTTTTCTCTTTTTGCTGTATATAAGCAAGCCCAGCGGCTATCAAAGAGCAGCAAGTAGTATTATTATTTTTCATTTATCAAACCAGAAGCAAAGAGAGGCCAGCTCGTTGATTAGACATAGAGATCATTGCGGGAGTAGTTTCATCGAAGAGGATACAACAGATCGATGGGATCGACTTCAAACGGGAACGAGGACAAAGTGTTGGAGACTGTGATGGTGGGAAGGTACGTGGAGATGGAGAGCGAAGGGGAGGAGAAGACCATCAAATCCAAGCTCTCCGGCCTCCTCTGGCACGGTGGCTCCGCCTACGACGCCTGGTTCAGTTGCGCCTCAAACCAGGTCCGTACAATATTTCAAGACTACTCACTATTTCTTCAGCTAGTTGCATGGGGTGTTTGATTTTATCGATCTTCTGTATTGGTGTTTGCATGTTCAGGTGGCTCAGGTGCTGCTAACACTGCCTTATTCATTCTCTCAGCTGGGGATGCTGAGTGGAATCTTGTTCCAGCTCTTCTACGGCTTACTGGGAAGCTGGACGGCTTACCTCATCAGCATCCTCTACGTGGAGTACAGAACCAGGAAGGGGAGGGAGAAGGTGGACTTCAGGAACCATGTCATTCAGGTAAATCTCTATCATCAATGTTACATGTATCTCTTTGATCATGTGATGGTCTACACTTTTTAACATGTATATCTACTCTGTTACGAAATGAAGTGGTTTGAAGTACTAGATGGGCTACTGGGGAAGCACTGGAGAAACGTTGGATTAGCATTTAATTGCACCTTTCTTCTCTTTGGATCAGTCATTCAGCTGATTGCTTGCGCTAGGTAATATAGTATATAGATTGAGTAGCTAGTTATTGTGCAGATATCTGAACTCTGTTTTGTTGGTGGTGTGCAGTAACATATACTACATCAATGACAAGCTAGACAAGAGGACCTGGACCTATATCTTCGGCGCTTGCTGTGCCACCACGGTCTTCATCCCCTCCTTTCACAACTACAGGATATGGTCATTCCTAGGCCTCGTCATGACCACCTACACAGCCTGGTATCTCACCATCGCTTCTCTCCTCCATGGCCAGGTACAGTTTTGAATTATTGAGGTGGCAACAAGCTGATTAAAACTAACCGTATTAACAATGGTTTCTTGTATAAAAAATGGAAGCAGGTGGAAGGGGTGCAGCATTCGGGACCAACCAAGCTGGTTCTCTACTTTACAGGCGCCACCAACATCCTCTACACCTTCGGTGGGCACGCTGTCACAGTGTAAGGCGACATCACATAGACTCCCTCAAAGTACAAGACGTAAAACAGAGCAAAAGCCAACTTAATGCGCCCCTAAACTTTATGTCCATAGAAATTGAAGTTAATTCGCACATTGTCCCTTGCATGTGATGCACACTGATCTCTTTATTTTTGGATTACCTTTCTTGGACTGGGTATGGCTGTAGTTTGTTGAGTAAGGGCCGAGTCCACACCACGGATCACTCCAGCAAATATAATCAAACCCCTTCTAGCCATCATTTGCAACTTAGCTTAGTTAACTCGCCGTTTATCTATCAGCATCTGCTGGAATGTGTACGTAGGCGATGTGTTTGATGCTAGTTCCCAGAGAAATTGACAGGCGCCACGTACCGTCCATATTAGATTTGTCTGTCATGATGTATCATAGAAATGGCAACCATTCACCCAGTTTCAATAAATCATGCAGTATCCAGTGTCGCGTCTAGCTTCTTGTTTAGGATTACTCAATCTTTTACCAGTGTCACAAGCATTTCGAGGAAATATTATTTTGCTGCTTTTTCTTTTCTGTTCTGTTCTTTTCTTCTTTTTTTTTACAGTAGCAGAGGAAGCATGAAAAAAGAACATTTGTGTTTGGCTGATTAATTACCGTGATTGATTGATATGATTAATTAAAAACAGGGAGATCATGCATGCGATGTGGAAGCCGCAGAAGTTTAAGGCGATCTACCTGCTGGCGACTCTGTACGTGCTGACGCTGACGTTGCCGTCGGCGGCGAGCGTGTACTGGGCCTTCGGCGACGCGCTGCTGAACCACTCCAACGCATTCTCGCTGCTGCCTCGCACGCCATTCCGCGACGCCGCCGTGGTGCTCATGCTTATCCACCAGTTCATCACCTTCGGCTTCGCCTGCACCCCGCTCTACTTTGTGTGGGAGAAGCTCATCGGCCTCCACGACTGCCCCAGCATGTGCAAACGCGCAGCCGCGCGGCTGCCAGTCGTCATCCCCATCTGGTTCCTCGCCATCGTCTTCCCCTTCTTTGGCCCCATCAACTCCGCCGTCGGTTCTCTCCTCGTCAGCTTCACCGTCTACGTCATCCCCTCCCTTGCCTACATGTTCACCTTCCGTTCCGCCGAAGCTCGCGAGGTATCTCTTTTCTTCATTTCGAATACTATTGAAATTTAAGTAATTAATCATATTGTTGAGAAATAAATTAATGCTTGCAGAACGCCGTCGAGCGGCCTCCGAGGTTCGCCGGAGGTTGGGTCGGAACCTACTTGTTGAACATGTTCGTGGTTGGGTGGGTGTTGGTGGTGGGATTCGGATTGGGCGGTTGGGCTAGCATGACCAACTTCGTCCACCAAATCAACTCCTTCGGCCTCTTCGCCAAGTGCTACCAATGCCCGCCGCCGCCGGCTGCTGCTCTTCCCCTGCCCAATCTCAGTACTCCAACGCCATTCCCCGGCGGCGCCGCTTACAACGCCACCAATCCTGCCGTCGCCATCTCGCCTTCTCTTGCACCTTCCTCCTTCCACCACCGCCACCAGCATCACTATGGCAGCCCGTGACGAGTAGAACAAGTTCTGCTTAGGCTAGTGAAGGCCATGTCTGTGGCAGCTATGTGGTCGTACTGTTCCAACAATTAGCTATTTCTTTCTTTATTTCTCTCTTTTTTTCATTGAAAAGGAGTGTAATGAAGATCTGGTGATCATATGGTTAATGGCTGCTGCAGCTAACTTGATCCCCTGTTTTGCCTTGCTTTGGTACAATGCAACTTGGCTTGCTTTTCATTGATCACACTTCGATTGGCTTCTCTGTACAGTGAAAGTGATCACTTTTCTTTGGTTACTGAAGCAGCGGAGGGAGTCGTTTCCGGCGACGTCGCCACCGGTGAAAAGCTCGTGGTCGCCACTGTATGGTGGGTGACCTTTACGTATACTTACCTCCTTCGTCAATTTGAAGAAAAGGTCCGAAATTTTTGTAAACGGCCAGAGAACGTCGAAAATATTTACCGGTATCCTTGCTTATAATAACACACGGCGACGGCACTCGGAATCCCAAATGATGTGTAGTAACCGTCTGTATACTTACCTCCTTCATCAAGTCGAAGGAAAGGTCAAAAATAAAATTTTGTCGGCTAGAAAACGTTGAAACTATTTGCCGGTACGCTGTCTTATAATAACGTTCGGTGACCACACTTGATACAGGTGGAAAAGATATAACACTCATCTCCAACATCCCATCAACCCGTCCGAATCTAAATAAAAAAATGGTTCCAAATCAATAAAAAAAATTATAAATAACTATTAATTCAAATGTCCAATACATAGAGGAAAATTAGAATCATATCTCATAATAATAATAATAATGTTGCATATAAGTTATCCGTTCGTCCAGGGGACAATCACACTTGATCCAGTCACACTTGATACCAAAAATTATGTGTAATAACCGGCTGGTATACGTACCTCCGTCAAATTGAAGAACGGTACCGAAAAAATTTTGAACGGCCAAAAGCACCAAAATATTTACCGGTATGCTGGCTTGTAACACAAGATGACCACACTTAAACATGTGTACAGACCGTTTGGTATACTTACCTCCCACGTCAAGTTGAAGAAAAGGTCCCAATTTTTTTTAAAACTGCTAGAAAACGTCCAAAATATTTATCGGTATGCTTGCTTACAAAAGCATGCGGTGTCCACACTTGTACTAGAGACATGATGTACAGTAACCGGCAAGTGCACTTACCTCCACTGTAATTTATTTTAAAAAAATGAGAAATCCTTTAAACTTACAGTAAAGGTCCGAAATATTTACCGGTACGGTTGCTTACAATTACACGCGATGACCACACTTAAACCAGGAAAAATAATGTACAGTAACTGGATAGTACACTTACCTCCTATGTCAAATCATGTAAAAGGTCCGAATTTTTTGTTTAAACGTCGGAAAATGGAAAAAAATATTTAGCGGTATGCTTGCTTACAATGACATGCGGTGACGACAATTGTATGCTAGCTTACAATGACATGCGGTGATTAGGCAGTAAATGAGCCGAGTCGAACCGATGTTAAAACTTGTTTAATAAAATAATCGAGTCAAGTCGAGCCGAAGTAAGCTTAAAATGAATCAAACTTTTAAAATAATTATTCAATTTTGGTTTAATTTATTTTTTATGAGCTTCAATTTGTTTCGTTTAGAGGTTGTTGAGTTCTCATTTCAAGCTTGATTTAAATTTGATTGGATTAGATGTTATCGAGCTCTCAATTCAAGTTTATTTAATTGTTTGAAATTTTTACTTATTTGATTGATTATTGAGCTAATTCAAATTTATTTATTTATTTTATTTTATTTATTTAACATATTGATAAAAGTTTTATTAATGAATATGATTATTCAAGAATGTTGTTCATGAATATTTTTTATGAACATTATTCACGGATATTAACGAGCTGAATACATACGTGTTCAAACTTATTTATTTAATTTAATGAATTATTTAAACTTATTTATTTAATTAATTTTATGTATTTTGAATCAACCTAAATAAATTTTTATTAAATTAAATATTAAATTTATTCATAAATATTTAATTCATTTGCCGTCTTAACAGTCACCATAATTGAATTAGAAATATGATGTACCGTGACCGGAGGTACGGTTACCTACTACGTCAAGTTGAAAAAAACTCCGAAATTTTTTTAAACGCTCAACAAGCGTCAAAAAAACCACCGGCATACTCGCTTACGATCAACGCGTGACCGCATTTGACCCAGAAAATACAGTTCTACCTATCTCTCTCTCAAAAAAAAAAAATTTATTAGACAGCCTGAAAACGCCATTTAATCTCCTCAACCGTCTCTGCATTCACAATGAACGGATAGATATTCA
>JBBUKS010482639.1:0-16353 GCA_038050645.1 Hedychium gardnerianum
AGCAAGCACATCCTGGTCGTAAAGGGACCTTATAATTTCTGGGAATAACTTCATCAGTTTGGCATCCTCGTAGCACTGGATCTGAACTTTGTACATCAGTTCCAATTCCAGCTTGCCACTAGTACAAAAAGCATTCAGAAGTCCTGACCAAGTCTTCACCTGATGAAGAAACAAACCCAAAGAGTTATCGCTAGATTCATTCACACATGAAACCAATACCTACCAGGAAAAAAAAATGAAAGCATAGAGCAAACAAAATAACTTAAATAGTAAGCATAAAGAAATGAAACCATGAAGTAAATCATTAACTTCATCTTCTCCTTGGGAAAAAGGTTTGAGAGACCTACTAGGCACAAGCTAAAATAGGATTTTTCAAGGTGGCATGATTTTGAGTCTGATTTAATGATTCAATAGATAGATTGGTCACCATGCTAAGTGCTATTAATGTTAGGTTCTGTAGCATTGTTTATCCTTCAAGACCTTATTTAACCTAACTGCACACCCAAATGTATGATGAATTAACATTGAAATAAAATGCATCGTACTATTTTCAAGTAGCTGTATGAAAACCCACATACAATGAAGAATGAAGAAGAAACTTATCTAAGATATATATCACGTGCATATTGATGCAAATAATTAAACAGAAGAGTCAGAAATTATAGCCATGAGAAATCAAAGGGATTCAGCAAATGGTAAATGAATATTACAGAATATTCTTACTTCCTAATATATATATATATATATATATATATATTCCTTTTCTAAAGAAATTTGATAAGTTCTCTTTCTGTATTTTTTAGATGTATCATCTATAAGTAAGGTTGTACAATATGATTTTTGAGGGTTAATATAATTTTAAATTTTAACATGGTATCAGAGTGCCAACCCTAGTTGTCTCTCTTGTTGCGGGCATTTAACGACTGCTATCCCTAGCCATCTCTTCCATTGTCTTCCAATCGCAGTATGGACAATATCTCCCAACCGCCGACTGTTCATACAATCCATACCATTTGTATATCGTAAAATTCAGAAGGCCAAAAACAAGACTCAATTCCTCCACAACATCTGACGCTGACTCTAACCATTAAACAACACTAAAATCCTCATTCCAGGACATAAACTCAATGGGAACAATCATCTCCAATGGTCCCAATCAATGATGTTGTTCGTGTGTGGCAAAGGAAACAACAATTATTTATCTGAAAAACCAGTTCCTCCAAAGACAGTAGACTAGAAATTCATAAGTTAGAAATCAAAATGTCATGTCATGGTTAATTAATTCCATGAACAACGAGATAGGATAAAATTCTCCTATATAAGACAATGAGAGAAGTCTAGGAAGCGGCTTATTCAAATAAGGAGTTCAAAGTTGTTCGAAATAGAAAGTAGTGATCGAGACCGGAGCAGTAAAAAATTCAAAAGAACACGTTCTTTTAGTGTCTCAATTAAACTGCAATTTACTATCAGCAGACTCAATCACAATTACAATTTACTATCAGGTTTTAGATAGTCTAGGATTCAGGAAAGATGATTGGCATTGACGAAGGATGATCAAGCTCTATCTACTTGAGGCAAATGATTATCCTAAAAGGAAAAGTCATAATACCAATTAGTTAGTAAGTTAGTCAAAATCCAATTTCTATTTATCCGAAAGAGGACAATGCTATGTTATGACACTATACGATTGACATCAGAATTTTATATATCTCAAGAACCTTTTTTTTTAATCTCTTTTCATTAATAAAACTCCGAGTGAGTTTTAATGTGAAATTTGTCAACTTGTAAAACATGAAATTCTTATTCTAACCAACCACCTTATAAAAATCACAACCCTTTTCATTAATCCATAATGATGTGTGAATACCATCTAGGATTAAAAATATTACTGGATCTTATTGGTCCATAACATTTATATATGATTACACTAGAAAAATCATATGTAGATCAAATATTTTAAAAATTCACCATAGTTTAAACTCAATTCCGAGCCAAAATAAAATTTTGAAAACCGAAAATGTAAAAGAATATTTTGCATCCATTATTAGTGATTACCTAATTAGTCAAGGATTGTTCATTTAAGCTTTTGTTTCAACACACCTTAACAAAATGGTATAGCCGAAAGGAAACACAATCATCTCCTAGAAGTAGCTCAATCTCTCATGTTCTCTAAACATGTATCAAAATAATATTGGAAGAAGTCATACTCACCGCAGCCTACCTCATAAATAGATACCCTTCTCAAGTCCTAGAATTCCAAATCCACCCATGTCAATTCTTCTTAAGACAACCAACCACACATCTCATATCCTCCATCCCTATCAAGTTGTTTAGTTGCTCCACTTTTGTCCATATCCATAGTCAAAACCGGAAAAAACTTGATCATAGAGCATTAAGTGTATATTCTCGGATTTTTTCTCATCCAAAAGGGTACAAATGCTATTCTGTAATTATAATAAAATTCTATAAGTGCACGGATGCTACATTTTTTTTAACATTGGCCATATCCCAAATCTGACATTCACGAGAAGAATATAGTTTAACACAAAAATATCAACTTTAGGATATCAATACGAAGTTTAATGACCTAAATATTCCCCGCAGTTTGTCAAATCCAGTCAATACTCAGAAAGAATCTATCCCTACTCACCGAAATGAACTCATGGTTTCATATGTTGACTCACCTAGAGAAATACCTAAAATTCAAAGTACTCCTTCCCTAAAACATTTCCTCTTCTCTAACTAATTAATCCAAAAGCCACGAAGAGCTTATCACCTACTCAAGAGAGAGAATAATCAAAGGGAGATAGAGCACCATGTACTCCTTGAGCAGATCCATAAATTGGAAAATAACCCCAAATCAAAAGATTCATAAGGTAACTCCCGAGTCTTCCGAAAATGGTGATCTTCCTATTGCAAAAAATAAAAGGGTGGTAGAGAATGCAC
Organism: Hedychium gardnerianum; assembly: GCA_038050645.1. Classification (NCBI taxonomy): domain Eukaryota; kingdom Viridiplantae; phylum Streptophyta; class Magnoliopsida; order Zingiberales; family Zingiberaceae; genus Hedychium; species Hedychium gardnerianum. Next base: position 2,947 of record JBBUKS010482639.1, read on the forward strand.
AAAACATCCAATTTGTAACTGTGTGATATCAAGGGCTATCTAATAATTAAAGGACTTTTGTGGCAAGTCTAAATCAAACACAGATTCCTAAATCTCACAATACCATAATGGAAGGGAAGAAAAGTTTGGAGCATTAGAGAAGAATGTAACATGGAAGATTATTAAACTACCACCTAAAAAGCATTTTGTAGGTTGTGAATGGATCTTTAGAGAAATGGAAGTATTGATCGATTCAAAGCTCAATTCATTGCAAAAGGATTCACACAATCCTATAGAACCGATTACTATCTCTGGCCGCAAAGCTAGACTGGTCACTTCATCAATTAGATGTCAAGAATGCTATTCTCAATGGAGATTTGTCACACAAGGTTTACATAAACATCCCTCTTAGATTCGAGTCGCAAGCCACAAACAACAAAGTTTATAGTTTGAAATGATCATCATACGGGCTCAAACAATTCCCAAGATCCTGGTTTGATAGATTTATTAAGTAATCAACCAACATGATTATCTATAATGTCAAGTGCATCACACCCTCTTTGTTAAATGTTCGCCTCAAGGGAAAACTGCCATTATTTTTTTTGGTTAATTTAGATATCCAGCTCTTGCAAAACTGCCATCATTATTGTATACATAGATAATGTTCACCTCACGGGAAAATTGCCATCATTATTGTATACATGGATAACATTCAAGTCTCCTAGCTAAAGAATTCAAAATCAAAGGTTTGGAAAGCCTTAAGTATTTTCTTGGAATGGAAATAGCTTGGTCAAAGGAATCTCACTCTCTCAACAAAAATATGTTCTAGACCTTTCAAAAGACCGTGGAATGCTCGGATGTAAGCTAGACTCAACAATCAAACTATGAACCATAGAGGATTATGCACTAGTTGATATATGAAGATGTCATACACTTGTGGGCAAACTCATATACTTATCACATACAAGACCCAAGGTGGCTACTCGGTTAGTATAGTGAGTCAATTAATGAACAATCCAAATGAAGAGTATATGATTTGATCGAACTTCCACCTACTACATATGTATGGAGAAATTTAGTTACATGGCATAGCAAGAATTAATCTTGTGTCAAGAACCAGTGCAAATGCCAAATTTTAAGCAATGAGACATAGTATATGTGAAGGAATGTGGCTACAAAGACTCTTAAAGTAGTTAATGATCGTTGTTGAAAATCCTATGAGGATGTTCTACAATGATCAATCAGCAACTATCAGCATTCCAAAGAACCCAGTGAATCAACATGATGGAACAAAACATGTGAAGGTTGATCGCCACTTCATAAAATAAGATATAGAAGAAGAAATAATCAATTATTGCATCTGCTAACTAGTCTTCAAATACCAAACATCCCCATTAAGGATAGGTAAGAACTTTGAAGATTAAGCTTAATCAACAACAACCCAACTTGACGGGAATGTAGAATATAATAGAATATATTCCTATTTTAATTGTTCTTTTTTAAAGGAGATTTGATAAATTTTCTTTCCTTATTTTCTAAATGTTGTATCATGTACTATACAATATGATTTTTGAAAGTTAATATAATTTTAATTTCAAACAGTAAAGATGATCAAAGCTCATAAATAACACAAAAAAAACTACCTGACGAAGTATAGAATTTGCATTCTGCTGCTGGTTTTTACCAGACCATTGAAAAGTATCCATTAGCATATCCCACAAAATGCGTACAACTTCAACATCGGGTAATTTAGCATCCTTTACATGCTGTTTTGCAGTTTGTATGACGTCAGAGATATCTGTTTCTTCTGCAATCTGAGTTGTTAGCGTTGTTTTCATTTCCTTAAGTTTCACTTCAAATATTTTCTTCTCATTATACTCGACAAGAGCTAACAATCCTTCTTTACTGTAGAAGTTACAACAGAGGGAGAAAGTCAACAATTTTATAGATAAAGAAAGATAAAATGTTGAAAGTTGTTGATAAAGTTTTAACATTAATGGCATGCCCTTGTGCTGGAGCATAATACTTATACTAGTATGATAGTAGCCGTGCTATGCCCCTACTATATTAAATTTTGTCGACAGGTTTATCCGTAGAACACTAAACTTTTTCATGTGAACAAAGATAAGAAAATTCCAAATGTCATCCTTGCAGATAGTGCAGTGACCCAATTTTTTGTAACCCTAAACACGTGTAAAATTACTCAAAAATATATCACACAAAAAAAATGCTAAAAGATTAGTAATATTGAATGTCATAATAGAGATGTTGAAGAAAAAACACTCACGTGAAATGCTCAGAAAAGCATTCAGTAGAGCGCTTGGCAGTGGGAAAACAATCAAGCAGTTTGTCCTCCATTTTACCTCGCTTCAACAGCAGCATGAGATCATCCAAACTGTTTTCTACCAAATATTCCTTGAAGAAAACAGTAACAAAGGAGAGTACTAGCCCCTTGGCAACGAGATTATCCTTGAGCAATGCTTGGAAGACAGTCTCAGGCGGAAGGCCTGATAATTTCTGAGAGAATGCAAGAGCAGTAAATATGGCAAGCTTCTGTCTTTCATTCTCCTCGAAAAGTTCCAAGGACTGAAGGAACTTTTGCATAACATTTTCAAGGTTTTTAATCAAAAAGGGCCTTCGCCGCAAAATTTTCTGAATGTACAGAACCGAAGGCAAGATGGCTTCACGTTTAGGCTGGCAATCTAGAACTGAGTAAGGGTGCCTCTCTCCCTCATCAGGCTTTATTGTACCTGGTTGTGTCCGGCCACCAGTGAAGATAACCTAAAGCAGTATCAAGGAATCAGTTGCGATAGCTTAGAAAAAGACAACAGCACCAGGCATTACATTAAACACATGGCTCACAAAGCATCAACTGTTTAAGTGTAAGGTTAGTGATGAAATTCAAAATCCATCCTATAGACCACCCAAAATAGGTTGAGTAGGACCTAAATCAAATGAAATCAGTTTGGTTCTGGTTTCATATTCTCTTTTTTCACATCTTTTGGGGCTATAAAGCATTATACAGAATATAGTATAACTATGGATTTAATAACCAACGTTTTTATAAATTATATCAGCATGTATACTAAATAAAATGTCATGTAAAACTGGGTTGATTTTTTAAAAAATACATTCACCAACTGGAAACCCAAACTTACCAAGAAAACCAGATGCTTTGGGTTGGATTTCCAGCTTAGTCAAAGGTGACAAAGTTCAAATGGTAGGTAAAGAACAAGGAAATAATAAATAGAAAAGGTCAGTGGCATTTTAAAATATTCCGGCTATGGAAACATGCATGCATGTATTAAGAGATTGTATCCATGCAAGAATGACGTGCGAAGGAGTTCCACCGAGGAAAGAAGACAACTTCATGCTCAGATGCAGGGGAAAATGCCCCAAATCCACTTAGAGGTGAAGAATGGAGCCTCGTGTTTGGAAAGGTCTGCAAGAAACTATGGAACTGGTGCAAGAGTAGCTATTTAGAGAAGGATTTGCAGAAATTCACTATACCAAATTTTGCAGTTTAAAACTTGGTAGGTGAATTCCAAACAAGATATTTGGAGAACATGAGGGGGATGAAAAACAGAAATACTACCAAATGGAGACCTCCAGTTATGAACTGGCATAATCTGTTGATGCTGCTCTAAACCCTCTTTTACTAAAACCTGGGTTGGAGGTTTAATTAGAGATGTGGAAAGTGAGTGTAATGGAGGCAACATCCACACAAACCCTACAACTCACCCAATGAAAGTGGGCCTCAATAATATTTAATTAGGACTGAAAGCTACAATAAATTTGGGATTTAGGAAGCATGAGGTCTAGACAGATTGAGAAGAATCTTTCTTAGTTCTTATGATCCAGCTATTAGTGTATGCTGGCAAGAAGAACCAATGTTTATGTTGATGAGCTGTTGGATTGCAAAACAATTCTTCTACACTGCGCAAGGGAGAAGAATGTTCATGTTGGTTAGTTAGCAAGGAAGCTTTGTCAACTGTGTTTGCTATGGAAGTTTTATTAACCTTCCAGAAGGTCCAGAAATGATAGTTTTATAAGGGTAGCTTTGACTATATGAATAAATAGGTTAGTTCTACGACCTCCTTTTCATAAAAAGACATTTATAGTCGTTGCAATCTATTACTAAACACGCAAAAGATTAGGTGCAAGATAGACCAACAGAAACAAGATGACATGTAGACAAAGTCATGAAACAGCACAGAAAAGGAAGGAAATATTTTAGTCAAAGGAAAATTCTCATTAATTACCTCAAAAAAGGTGTCACCATATCTTGAGAAGTTAAGTTCTGAAGATTCAATATTCTTCACAACAAGTTCCTGACAGGAGAAAAATTCCAAATAATCTATATATGTGCAAGAATGAACGGAATTTACAAGTAGAAAATTAGACAAGCAAAAAAAAAGATGATTCTCACTGCCATAATCAAAATAAATTACAAGAGCTAGTGTGGGTTGAACTACATTTTGTATAGTTATAGGGTTACAATTGATTTGTAATTTATGAATTAACATAGTTACATAGCTCCAGCTGTATATAATAAGCTAATGCTTCCTAATCAAACATAATTTGTAAATCATAGTTGGCAGTCATAAAGCTACTGCTGATGCTTTTAAATCAAGTACATATGCAGACTGAAAATTCTTAAATGTAAACAAACCTATCTTGTGGAATTGAATATTGATTGTATAACATCCTTTCAAAGAAATTAAAATGTATGGGTTTTATAAATCATGAACTGTCCTGCAATGTGAAATGCAGTCTCATTCTTGATTGTTTCAAGATGGCTTCTAAAGAATACAATTTTCACAAATGAACTTCTCTTTCTAGATAGATATTTTTTATTGTCACTCTTGAAAATGTTTTCCCCACATCTCTACTTCTCTGGTTCTGTCATTGAATGGCCAGAGGAAATTATTCTAAATCAAAAAATTGTACTTGTATAATCATAAAAATGCTTCTAGCTGTTTCCTCTCTAGTGCGCACAGAATTCTAACTCATTGTTCTCAGCTGATTATATCAATAACCAATCAAGCTACAACCATAATCTTTACAGGTTGTCAGCATGGCAACTAACTGAATCTTGATTCCAAAATGACAACATATATAAACATGAATAAGATCTCTTAATTCTCTTACATCCAACAAGCAACTAAAATCAGGAATTTTTCAAATTTTATAGCCTGATTTGGTGAGAAAATAAGGCAAGTGATTTCCTAATTGTTCCTTAATAAACATACCAGATCACCAGCATTATCCAGATATATCTGGACCACTGCATCTGCAAAAGCTGCAGGGTCCAAAGGAGCAGCTATATTCCGTTTGCGGGTCTTTATCCGCGTGCCACTGCATTTAAAAAAGAACCGTTTTCATAATTCCTCACATTCCAGTGCTACCTAAGGTCCTATATATTTAATCAATGCTTTGTCATATATGGTACAGTGAACTAGTACCATTTACAGCAAACTGAGCATGCACCTTTTTAAGTTCTTGGCGTGTGATAGAAAAACTGCTATTGTATTTGAAAGACCATAAAATTGTGTGGCAGAAATAGAAGAGTGACTGGTTGTACAACATTACAAGCGTGAAAAATCCCTCACTAAAACTTAGTTCAATATCACATGCACTTTTTACACTAAAATTATAACATTTTAAGGCTATAAAAAGCTAAGAACTCAGCATTGAAGAACTTTAACGTAGTCATAGTGATTGAGCAATCAAGTTGGTCCATACACTAGAGACGATAGACAAGGCACTTGCTCTTAGCGCATAAAGCACTTGCTCTTAGCGCATAAGAAAACTAAATATATTAGAGTAGCAAAAGCATGAACAATCTGATATTTAGCTGTACTAAAAGTCATAAAAAGGTACAAAATCATGGTCCAGATCCTAGAGACCAAAAGATGTATTTCCAGAGGTCAGGAACCTTTATATGATCTGCAATGTAAAACATGTCCATCCAGCAACATTATCGTGCCATGGCTGGAATCTTTAACTATATTAACTCAAACTAGAGAAAACAAGCCATCACAAAGTGTGATGTCAAAGCTAGCAGCAAATATTCTTAACCACAATTTTAAATAAAATCCAAAAAAATTAGTTTATCTGATAAGTCATTTACCATTCTATAACTGACAACAGTACACAATGGAAAAGAAAAATCAATGGATTACTGGTTTGGATTTTCATTTCTCTTCATTTTTTTAAGTTAACTCCTTGTAGGTTCTCTAGGATAACACACCCCTTATAAACAATAGACAGATATAATCCTTCCTCGCTTGATCAGAATTTCTCCAAATCATCTTTGCCTACAAATTAAGCCTGTGGCTAAACCCAAAACATCACTTGAAGCAAAACAATTAACAAGTTATTATAATTTAGAATTATTATCCTTTATTATCTCTATAATATGTAATTTAATTATAATAAGTAAATTATTATAAATAAGCACAACCATTGACAGATAAGGCACATCTTGGATGCCTATAAATAAGCACAAAGACCATTGACAAAAAATCAATCAATAAGTTAATTTATTATGAATTAAAAGTTTTTTGGCTGGTGGCCATCTCTTTATGAATTTATTGTGAGTCTATCTCTTTGATGTGATCCATCTCTTTCCCCTTTCTCTAACTTCAAATGAGATGGGACATGTGATTTACCCTAGTGGCCAGTGGAAATTTCCATGGGGCCGTGCCAGGCCTATCACCCCCGGATTAGTCGAGCCGAAGGCTTGCATGCTTGGTGCCAACTAAAAATAAAAAAATGAGATGGGACACAAGCACCTATCAACTTGATATTAGGGTAAGTTCCTCGTCACCACCGGTCACCCTACACCACAACCACCATCATCCTGCACTTTTCCCCCTTCTTACCTCTAATTTTCTATAAGATAAGCGGTGTCCTCTTTGCCACCAATTACACCGTAACCACCATCGTCCCACCCTTTCTTTCCTTCTTTCCTCTAATTTTCTATAAGATACGAAGTGGATTCTTATCAAAATCTGTCTTTTTACCGTATCCTTCAAATACCACAATATTGTGCGACATAGTTTAAATCATGCAGCAGCATATTTAAGAAAATTAAAGAAGTCTGAATGAAGTAGAGCAGATCAACATACCCTAGAGTGGGTTTCTCCTTCGAGCTGCAAAGTATATGAATAAATAAATCAATACGTTAGCCAGATACATAAGAAAAATCAACAAACATCTTTGTTAGAAAAAAAGGAGAACTTTGCAACACGAAATCACCATCCAAAAGCTAACTAAGGAAAATGAAGGAATTTCCGCACAACATGACAATAAATAATCAAGCTATTAATCGAAACGTCGTGCTCATGTTGTGTAAAAGCAGATCTACAACAAAGATTTACAGATCTACCACAAAAAGAACAAAAAAAACCCTATTCAGCATTCAACGATCATGAATTTATTCTTCTGCCATACATCTCGAGAGGAAAGCAAAGCAACCTTCGAAGGCGACAAATCGAAAGGAAAAGAGAAACATAAAGCACGAAGAAGGATAGATACCTCATAAACCAAGACAGAGATCCCTCGATAAAAACCAAGATGGAGATCCCTCGATAAGGCTTCGAACGGCTAGCGGAACTGGAAGGGGCGAAAAAATTCTCCTTTTTCTGCCCCCGATAACACGAATAAATACCTTAATCGAAACCCGACCATGGTCCGTTCGGTGACGGTTTGACGGTTCGAAATTACTGTTCGATCGGTTCCGACCATTAAAAAAAATGTCAAATTATCTAACCACGTACATAAAATTACATATCATCTAAATTTTAAAAATATTAAATTATATATTTAATATTATTTTTTCAATTATTATTGCTACAATAGAATAGATCCCTCGACCAGGCTTCGAACGGCTAGCGGAACTGGAAGGGGCGAAAAAATTCTCCTTTTTCTACTCCGATAACACGAATAAATACCCTAATCGAAATTCGACCATGATCGGTTCGGTGACGGTTTGACGGTTTGAAATTACTGTTCGATCGATTCCGACCATTAAAAAAAATGTCAAATTATCTAATCACGTACATAACATTACATATCATCTAAATTTTAAAATTATTAAATTATATATTTAATATTATTTTTTCAATTATTATTACTACAGTATAATCGATTCGAAGATTCGAACAGTGAATCGATTGTTATATTATAACAATCGATTAAAACATTCAATTAATATTAAAAAAATCATTATTCTTAATATAATAGTTTAAGAACATCAATATAATTAGGAGAATTAGACGTCCACGAACACATAAGATCTGATTTTATATCATTCAGAACTCTCTGGGTCTATCAGTCAGTTTCGACAAAATCGTCTGATGGACTTAGAAAACTTAGAATGACATGAAATCAAATTTTATATATTCGTTTAATTCTCCTAATTATATACATGCCCTCAAACATTAATTCAACATAATATATTGAGAGCAATAATTTTTTTGAACATTTCGATTTCGATCAAAATTGACTGATAGGCCTAGAGAGCTCGGAATGACATGGAATCAAGTTTTATATGTTTGTTTAGTTCTCCTGATTATATTCATGTCCTCAAATATCAATTTAACATAATATATTAAGAGTAGTGATTTTTTGAATATGAATTAGATTTTTTAAAAATATATATATATGCCCGGATCAATTACGACACTGTAGCAGTCGATTCGGCATATTTATGTGACCATCAACTGTAATTTTAATCGATTACTATAATCGATTACATTTATTAAAAAGAAAATCTTTTTTTTTCAAAAAATTACTGCTTTTAAGATATTCTGTAAACTTGATATTTGAGGGTGTGAATATAATCAAGAGAATTAGACGAACACATAGTACTTAGTTCTATATTATTCTGAGCTCTCTTGGTCCATCAGCCTCAGTCGATTTTGGTCGAAACTGGTTGATAAACCTAGAAAGCTCGAAATGATATGGAACCAAGTCCTATATATTCGTCTAGTCCTCCTAATTATATTAAGAGCAGTGATTTTTTGAACACAATAGAATTTTAGTTTCGACCAAAATCGACTGCTAAAGAGCTCGAAATAAAATGGAATTAAGTCTTATGCTTTCATTTAGTTCTCCTGATTATATTCATACTCTCAAACATTAATTTGATATAATATATTTAGTGCAGTAATTTTTTAAATATCAATTAAATTTTTTAACCATAAAAAAAGTCTGAATCTAGTGCTAATACTATAGCAATCGATTTGAGAATCTATGGAGGGATAAAACTAGTATAAGGTACGGAATTTGATAATTTTAAAATTTGAGTACGTGATTTAAATAATATGCAACTTTAGGTATGCAGTTCATTAATTTGTCAAAAAAATGTCGATTCTTAATTTTAATCGAAACCATTGATTATGATTCAAAATTATTATTTAGATTTTATTTTTAATATATATATATATAGATACATTAAAAAAAATGTGAATTTATTTGAGTTGTTTATCTATCAATCTATATATATATATATATATATATATATTTAATTTAGATATTCAACTTTTACGATTCAATTAATTCTAAAAATGATCAATCTAATTCTACAAAAGTTTTTTACTAATTACTAAGATAAATTTAAAAGCACATATAAGTTATGATAAAAATTATCTATCTATCAACTTAGGAGATATAAGCAAATTAAAATTATAATTTATTAGTTCATCCGATGTCAAAATCTTTTCTTTTATTTTTTGAAAGTTAACAAAAAGGCTATTACATTGACTATTACATTAACTTCCAATTTAAGAGGAAGAGAAATCTGAAACATTAGCACTTTGCAGTCTCGTCCGGAGTAAACTCTTTCAACCTTTCTTCTCTATCTGGCCTCTAGGTGAACAACTCATCTTCTAATTGTAAAAATATTAAGCCTATATATATACAAAAATAATATCCTGCCCGATGCTTCGTGTGCGACCGTGAGAGACGCGTTGACGTGGTGTTGCCAGCTCAATTTTTTTAATCTCTCTTTGCACGCCAGCCCTCTAGTCAAAACCTTCAAAATCCTTTTCCAAATCTAATTTCCCTCTATCAGTCGCTCCCTCACTCAGACGCTCTCGCTATAAACCCTTCGTCGCCATCAGTCGTCGCTCCTACCATCAACGCCCCTTCTGCTTGTCCGTCGCAAGCAAAGCATAGCCGGGGCAAACTTCTTCTCCAACGAGCCGGCAGCTCGCCAAACTACCGTCGTAAATAAAGTCGACGCCGCCAATCCCACCCCTCTATTCTCGATCGTGAGCCTAGCCCTTCCTCTTCCTCCAATATTTGTTTTTCTCTCTGTATAATATTTTTTTATTAGGATTTATGTTACAATGCACAAGCCCTAGTTGCTACATGTTGTAGAAGCTACATGTAGCAGCTACTGTGTTGTGTAGCAGTTACTTGGATAGTAACTGCTATAACGTTCTAGCAATTATTGTGTACAAGCCCTAAACCCTAATAAAAAAGTATGCGACAATCTTTTCTTAAATACTCTCCTTTTAGAATGGATGAGGAAGGTGTTGGTGTTTCAGCCTCTACTTTACAATTATCCACAACGGTAAGTATCATGAACATGTTCACCTTAGAAACCCATAGGACCTGACTAGGTCAAAACAACAGTATTGTTGGATATAATTCAAACTGTTAAATACGATAATTAAAAATAGTAAAATAATATGCATTAATAGAGAAATAAATTTATAGAATTCATTGGAAAGTTTTGGAGATTTTTCTGGATTTAATTGGAGAAGTTTACGGAGATATAAATAATGAGCTTTTGAAAAGCCTGTTTGGAATACTAATTAAATGAGAGTTGATAGACTTAATTAACCTATAATGTATAAATTCAAACCCTAAGTTGAATTATTAAAACCTAAGTTCTAATTTATAAATACCTAATCCTATTTTCTTTCCTTCACTCGACAATTACTCCTCCTCTCTCGATCACTCACTCTTGACCCTAAATCGCTGCCATCTTTTCTGCCTCACCGTCGCCGCCGCCTCGTTACCGGTGTTAACCTCTTTAGCTTCTTCCCCCATCCACACAGCCGACTCTTCTCCTCAGTCGATCATCGTCGGTGGCCAAAATTGGGATCAGCCGCAACCGGAGTGGCAAGCTTGAACTTCATCTCTCCCTCTCCACCACGCAGCCACCGCCGCCACCTTGCTCTTCTCCAGACACAGATCTGCCGCCGACCCCGGATCTGCCGCTGAGGCCGGATCTGTCGCCGACCACAGCTCACAGCCAAGGTCGCCGGCCAACGATAGGGTGTTCTTCAATCGGTATTGGTTATCAACCATAGACCCGATCATCCTCTGCCCCAAAGCTTCTTTTGATTGATTTCTTTGCCATCACCATCTTTCCAGCCACTGATTTGGCTGTTTACAGTGTGGTTGACAGTTATTCCGACCACTTTGACAATTCTGGCAGCCCACCAGTTCAGGTAAGGGGAAGTTTAGTGATAATTTGGGAAGTTGGGTATTTGAATTGGGTTGTAGTAATTTTGTATTGATTGTTGATTGAGTTGAGACCATCTTGGTATAGTTTCTAGAATCGGGCCAAATTATTCCGATCACCTCCATCCACCCCCTGTTGAGTTTTCGACAGCCACAACCCATTCAGGTAAGGGTCTATTAATGTTGAATTGAGGTTGTTATAGCATGGAAATAATGATTGAGGTATAGAATGATAATTGGTTGTCAAAGAGATGTGTGGATATGAACTTTTGTATGGGTTGAGATGTATGTTAAATACGACAAATAAAAATAATTAAAATAATGCGTGCAGACCGAGAAATAAGATTATATTTTTTTTTTGGCATTTTCATAAATTTTCTGGAATTGAATGGAGTTAAAATAGCAAGGTCACGGGGATATAAATAATAGGCTTTTGGAAGGCCTGTTTGGAATATCAATTTAGTTGGGAGTTGATTGAATTTATTAAACCCTAGGTTGGAATTAAATTAACCTAAGTTTAAAATTTAAATAACCTAAGTTGTTTTTCAAATTAAAAACCTAAGTATATAAATATTAAATTTAAGTTATAACGATTGATTTATTTTCATTTTCTCCTTTCCTGAGCTCCCCACTCGACATAGGGCACTTCGCGATTTATCTTCCCCGATTGAGCCACCACCTCTGCCCGTTGTCGCCGCCGGCCAGCCACAACCACCCTCCATTTGTTGCTCCCTCGCATCTTTCCCCGAGACCTCAAGTGCCGCACATTTGTTATTTTTCTCAACCACTACTAATCCATCGCTCTCGCCGTTGCCCCATCACCGGCGGTTGAAATCGGTGCTAGCCGCAACCGAAGAAGGTAAGCCGGATCCTTCTTCTTCTCCCTCTATCGCTGATCTTCCTTCTCTCCAATCACTCGATTGTCGCCGGCCTCACTCCAGCCACCGTAGATCCTGACCAGCCACTCGATCTGGGAGGAGGGGTCTCGACGTCCACCGTCTGTGGACGGTGATCATTAACGTTGGACGCCAGCTAATTCTCACCCTCTATCTCTTTGCTCTAGCCAAATCACAGCTCCGGCTGAACCAACGCTGATGATCAGCCACTGAGCAAGCTGGACTTTGAGGATTCTCGGGGTTGTTGCTGTGTGCCACCACTCTGCCAGCGGTGATCACCACCAGAAGCAGGAAGCCCTATAGAATCGGCCACTGCTCTGTGGTTGTTCCTCCAGCCACAATGATTGTCGGCCAACCTTCATCAAAAGGTTTTCAGCAACCGCCGCCATAGTAGGGTGGATGCCATTATTTTGGCAGTCAACAATAAGGTAAGGGTAGATTAAATGATGATTTAGGGCTATGTTTGATGTGGAGCCAATTAGGGTTGGGTCGAACCAATTAGGGTTTCCTAATCGGCTTAGGATGTGGTTAAAGGAAAGGAAATTCAATGATCCAATTAAGGTTTTCCTAAATGGTTTAGTTCTTAGATTAATAGTAGAACTCGATGTTAATTTGAGTTTCTATTACGCAGGACATTTATTCAGAACGGATACTTGGACTTGAGGATTACTCGCATGACCTAATTGGAGGCGGGTATTTCTTGCTTTTTCTCATTTACTTATTGACCTTAGTGCATGATTGTTATATTGTTTAGGTAGCTGTATTTACCTTGACTCTAGCTATAACTTTTACCTGAGCTTGATACTGGCTGTTTGCACTTTATTTACTTTGTTTATGTTCATACAGTCTACATGATCTTTCTATAGCGTGTATACGTGTATGGTGTGCATAATAGGAACTTGTGTATGATTGAGTAATCATGTAGATATTTGATATGTGTTGACATGTGTTATATTCACATGATAGATTTTGTTATTCGGGCCATGTGATTGTGTACATGTGGGTGACATGTACATTAGAATCATGTTTATGATCATGTAGTGACAGA